>PVLA01004571.1:0-172076 GCA_004027455.1 Hydrochoerus hydrochaeris | reverse complement strand
TCTTTTTCTAGATGCTTGAGATGGAGCATTAGGTTGTTTATTTGTGCTCGTTCTGTTTTCTTGATATGACAGTTTATTGCTATATATTTCCCTCTTAAGACTGCTTTCATTGCATCCCACAGATTACAGTATGTTGTTTCTATATTTTCATTGAATTGTAGGTATTGTTTTATTTCTTCTTTAATTTCATCTGTAGCCCTCTGGTTGTTCAAAAGGCTTTTATTTAATTTCCATGTATTTATGTAGGTTTTACAATTTCTTTTGCCATTAATTTCCAATTTCAGTGCACTATGGTCAGATACTATGCATGGTATGATTGCATTTACTTAAGAATGTTTTATGGGATAATATATGGTCTATTTTGGAGAATGTCCCATGTGCAGCTGAGAAGAATGTGTATTCTGACGTGGTTGGGTGGAACACTCTGTAAATATCTACTAAGTCCAGTTGCTCACAGGTATGATTCAGTTCTGTTATTTGTTTGCTGACTTTTTGTCTACTTGATCTATCTCTTTGTGACAATGGGCTGTTAAGAACTCCAGTTATAATTATGTTCTTGTGTATTTGGTTTTTCATGTCCATTAGTATCTGTCTTATATAGTTGGGTGCTCCTATATTTAGTGCATATATATTTATAATTGTTACTTCTTCCTCTTGAATTTTACCACTAATGAGTATGTAGTGACCTTCTCTATCTCTTTCAATCATTTTAGGTTTGAAGTTCACGTTGTCTGCAAATAGAATAGCTACCCCTGCTTTTTTCTGGGTTCCTGTTGCATGGAATATTGTTTTCCATCCTTTGACTTATAATCTATGAATTTCCTTTTGGGTAAGATCTGTTTCTTGTATACAGCATATTGTGGGGTCCTGTTTCTTGATCCATTCTATCAATCTATTTCTTTTTATACATGAATTCAGGCCATTTATGGATATCACTGATATGTACTGGCTCGACTTAGCCATGTTATCTTCCAGTTGTTTCTTTCTGCTTTTCCTCTTATTTAATTGCTTATCCTACCTGGTGGTTTCTTTCTGTTGTTGTTTTGGGGATTGTGGTCATTTTTTATCTCTGTCTTGTACGTCTTTTGGTACTCTTTCTAGGGTTGGTTTGGTGGACATGAATTTCTTCAGTTGTTCTTTGTGATGGAAGTATCTTGTTTCTCCATTAAATTTGGATGAAAGTTTTTCTGGGTACATCAGTCTGGGTTGAAGGTTGTTTTCTTTCAGGGCTTGAAATACCTCACTCCAAGCTCTTTTCAACTTGAGGGTTTGTGCTGAGAAGTCTGCTGTGATTCTAATGGGCTTTCCTTGATAGGTGAGTTGTGTCTTTTCTCTGACAGCTTTTAATATTCTGTTTTTATGCTGTATGTCTGAGATCTTAATTATTATGTTGTGGGTGTGGATTTATGTTGATTGTGACTGTTTGGTGTTCTATATGCCTCACTTATCTGCATATCAGATTCTTTCCCCATGTTTGGGAAATTTTCTGCTATTATTTCTGTAAATATTTTGCATATGTCATTTGCCTGGATTCCGGTATCTTTGCTAATGCCCATTATTCTTATATTGTTTCTCTTGGCATCATCATGAAGCTTCTGGATTGTCATTTCATGCTGCTTTGTTATTTTTTAAAGTTCTATCCTTTCCTGATCACTAACTGTGATCCTGTCCTCAAGGTCCGAAACCTTATCCTCAGCTTCCTTTAGGCAGTTTTGCACGCTTCCAATAGAATTTTTTGTTTCTTGGATGCCTCTTTGAGTTTGTTTCATGAATTCTGCTTGTTTTCTACATTGTTCATTCAAAGTTTCAATCAGTTTCCCATGCTCATGTACTTTTTTCTCTAGTTCTTCTTTAGCTGCATTCAACAACTCCTTTACTAAAGTTGTTATTTCTATCTTTACATGGGAGACTGCTTCTAATTTGATTTCCTCTATAGCCTGATGCAGTTGTTTTTTATTTCACTGGCTATCTTTTCAGAGATTCCTGGTGTGTTACTTTTGGGGTCCTCTATTTCAATGTCTCCTATACTTGCTTCTGTTGAACTATATGTTTGAGACTGCATTTTGCTTTTTCATTTTGTCATTTTCATTCTGCCTGGTGTTTTCTATATGTAGGAGGGGATCACACACACTCTTTTCAGACACACCAAAGTTTTACAGTTAGTCGGAAGAGCTTTTACTCCTGGCCCTATTTATCCCCTGTACACCTGTATTTTAGGGGTATACTCACCACACTGATACAGTTAATCCACTGTAGTCCAAAGTTTGCTACCTGGGAGCACAATTCCAAATTTTCTCACACTGACTAGAGCCCACAGGGATCTTTGGATGATCCCGGTGGCAGGGCGGGCCCCCGGGGGAGGTTTGGGGCAGCATTGCCCTGAGGCAGGCTTGAGCTGAGTTTAAGAACTCATTCTAAATAGAGACTATATATCCATATTCAAAACACTCACAGGGTTCATAAATAGATGCAACATTAAATTGTCTAGATCACAGCATATTATAACTATAACCATGAAAATCAAAGAAAAAATTTGAAAGACAAAAAGCATTACATATTGCAAAGTTATCCTTAAAGACTGAAAGAGCGATAAAATATCTTCTCATCAAACAAAGATTGAGACAATTTTTCTCCATTTTTCATGACATAGAAAACATACTGTACTTATGGGATTTCTTCAAATAGGAAAAGAAGAACCAACTAAGCACAAAGCTAGTTGAAGAAATAAAATAATAAAGATAAGAGCAAAAGTATATCAAGTCAAGCAGAAAAGAGACCAATGAAACTGAGGCTTTTGTTTTGTCATGTTTCATTTTTTTTTTAAGAAACACAAATTTTATAGACCTATGGCTACAATAAGAAAAAAGAAACCAGGCATGGTAATGCACTCCTGTAATTCCAGCACTAGGGAGGCTGAGGCATGAGGATTATAGCAAATTCAAGACCAACTTGGGCTACAAAGTGAGCCCAAGGCCAGGCTAAACCATATAGACTCTGTCTCAAAAAGACAAACAAACAAACAAAACAAACAAAAACCTAATAAAATCATAAAGGAAGATAGAATCATGACAATCAATATAATAAAATATGAAAAATCATGAATGACTACTTTTAATAACTATGTCAATTTAACTAGAAGTAGATAAATTCTAGACATATTCAATACACCAGGACTGAATAATGAGAATACAGAAAATTTGAGCAGACCGATAGTAAGAAGATTGAATATATAATAAACAGTATCCATCAAAGAAAGGTTTCCCAGCTGAATTCTACCAAACACTGAAAAAAAAAAAAAAATGACCAATACTAAAAATAAAGACAACGAAACCCTCCCAAACTCTATTTTCATGGCCAGTAATGCACAGTATCGAAATCAAACCACACAAGAAAACTACAAGGAAAGAACATTACAGGCCAATGTTCCTGGTAAATAAAAATTCACTATGCATGGTCAGGTAGGATTTTCATTTTCTATTGCTATAGAAAAATACCTAAGGCTAGGTAGTGTATCATTATAAGAGGCTTATGTTAGCTTGCAGATTAGGAGGCAAGAAATTCAGTATCAAGTGGTCCCATTCATTTAGTCTCTGGTGAGGTCCTTTTGGCAGAAAGCAGCATAATAGGAGCATCCAAAGGTAAGAATCACATCAGGAACAGGAAGGCAGAGAGACCAGGGTGCCGTCAGTTTTACTCTTTCTTAATACTTCTGTCAGAAGCATAGACCAAAGTCCTATGAGAACTGCATTAATTCCTTCTGAGGACAGGGTCCATCATGGCCTCCCATAGGCTCTACCCGCTAAAGGTACCTCTGCCCTTTTCCCCACCATAGAGGGGAGCCCTGGAGCGACAAAGCACAAATGCAAACCAATAAGTGTGAAAATCTACATTAACAAGACAAAGGACCAAGCCATGCGATCATGGCAATAAAGGCAGAAAAAGTAGAAAATTTAACATTCTTTCCTAGCTCTTCACAGATGAACCCTGGCAGGCACGTGCCTCAAGACCATGAAAGCCAGATAGAGACCAACACTCAGCGAATATTATATTCAGTGAAGAATTTAAAGCTTTCCCTCTGAGGTCAGAAACAACATGAGTTCAGGTGCTGGAAGTGCTATCCAGGGCAGTTAGTCAAGGGAAGGACATAAAAAAAATCCAAACTGGCCAAAAAAGAAAGACAAAAACCCATGAATATTTTTATGCTAGATTCAAGAAGGAAAAAAATATTTTCCTAGTCTTTTCTAATTGATAACATTAAAATTATCAAAAAGGTAAAACCTGTCAAATGTTTGGTGTAAATCACTATAAAATTGCAAGTTGTACAAATAAAGGAAGCACAGACAAGTCAAAGTTATACCAGGTCATGGATTGTAAAAATGTCAATTCTCTTTCAAGCTGACCTATAGTCTCAAAGTTTGATCTGATAATATTTAAGTGGAGTGTATGTACATATGAACTGCAGAGCCCTAAGACTTGCAAGGGTATGCAAAGCACCATTAACGAGACAAGAGAACTGACTGTGGCATCAGAATTCACTGCAGAGCTACAATGATTAATTCAGTATGGAATTGGAACACAGTAGACATACTTGAAAACCAGCCTTGCACCCATATAAACACTGGATACATTAAACAACTGTAAAACAGCAATCAGGAAAGAGTAATATTTTTATCAATGAAGCTAGACTAAGTCTGATAAACTTTGCCTTTGTTTCATATCCATCATAAAATTTAATTCTTTGTGAATCATACCCCTAAGAGTGAAAGAAAAGTCCAGAAATATTTTAAAGATAACTTAGGTTAATTTTACTTTTTGTGCACAGGGACTAGTGGACATATATTTTAGATAAGATAGAAAACTGTGAATGGTGAATGAAAAATAGATCATCAGGATGTATTAATTTTAATTTAACTTTAATGTTTAATGTTTAACTTTAATGTTTAATTTTAGTTTAACTTTAACTTTAATTTAAGTTTAATTTTAATTTTAACTTTTCAACCATAGAGATTGGAGTCAGAGTTGGGTCCCATGGTTAGCAAAAAATATTGATAATATCTCTAAGAATTAGATGTTTGGTTGACATTTAGACTATATAAAGAAATCACACAAACTAATGGAAAGAGAAGATTAAGTAGAAAAATGGTCCAGGAGTGATGTGGCACTTTGAAAAACCAAAACACAAATAGACAATGACCATGGGGAGGTGGACACCACAAGAAGCTCCAGTAAAACATGAAATAACAGCGCAGTGAGTGGACCCAGGAGGTGAGCTGCAGAAGACAGCCACGTGTGACCACAAGGGTAAGCACAGAGGCCTCCTGTGGGTGTTAGGGGAAGCAAATCACTGCATTCTAGAAAGAAAACTGGGTGGTCCCTTCTGCTCCTTCCAAGAACAGGCGTCTCTCGGACTGTGACTGTGCCCCTGGTCACAAACCCCAGAGGACCACAGGATGTGAAGACAAGAAGTTTGCAGCAACTGTGTCTATGACCTGTGACCACACACATTGGCAGTCTCTTCACACAGTCTTGGAAATCAAAGTGAATAAAAAATATACTGGTGTAGTCATATGAATCCATGTCACAAATGAAATCATGAGCTAAAGAAACAAGACTTAAAGCTTTATTTGTATACGGGGCAAATATAGAATACAAATGAAAACAGATTAATCCCAGTGTAGGTAATTTAAGGAAATCCTGTCTTAGGATGTAGCTCATTACAAAGGTCCTTGGTTCTGTTCCCAGCACCATACCACACACACACACAGTCTCTCTCTCTCTCTCTCTCTCTCTCTCTCTCTCTCTCTCTCTATATATATATATATATATATATGCATATAGAATAATAGGCTGAATAATTTGTTGCATGATATCTCTTTTTCTGATGTTTAAAAATTGCTGTGTGCAAGAAGCCTCCTGGAGAAAGCCTTAAATAAATGACCAAGTCCAAAATTCCAACCAATGTTTCTGTTCAAAACTTAAATTCTTGGACATCTGAGTACTGGTGTTGAGGGTCCCTGACAAGAGCAGCTTTGCTGCTGGCTCAGGACTCCAGCAAGGCACTGCCCTGGCCTGGGATGTCTGCTCCCCGACCTCAGCAAGTCTGGGCTCTAGGCAGAAATAAAGAAAAGAAAAAGAGTTCCAAAACTGTAAATTGAAACCCTGGAACATCTGTGTAAGACCACAAAGCATGTGTAATCCTAAATGGTTTTCTCTTGATATACTGAGTTTGAACACAAAATTATATGAATTTAGCTAAAACACGAAGGCAGCACAGGGCTCCTCCCTTGGGAGATGAGTTTGGTCAGCTACCAGTTCCTGGCTCCAGACTCTGTCCTCTCCCTTTGCTCAGCTCTATCTACAGGGGCCTAAAGAGAGATGCTAACTGTAGCCCTTGCAAGAGGTTTTCTTTCATTGCTCTCAATGTTTAAACAGCTCAGCTTCGATGTCAGAGAAGACTGCACCAAACACACTGGAAGAAATCATGCTAATTCACCTCTTGTTCCTTCCAGTCAGGATAATAGCACATGTCTTCCCACACCTGATGGTTGGTCATCTTGATTCCTTCCTGAGAAGTAGGGTTTTCACACCCGTGGAAAGGGATAGAAAGGAAGAAGATCCCACCTCTTCAAGGTGCAAGTGAGTGGTCCCAGACGCCTGGTCCACGACCTGTGTGGCCAGTGCTGCAGGTGCATTCCTCCCCCGGTTACCCTGTCCTCCAAGTCTGTGGCCTTTATACAAGCTATGCTCCCCACTGGTGCTGCTCTGAGCTCAGGCCCAGTTACTGTATCTTCTGCCCACTCTTCCTGCTGGCCAGTAAGTATCTTTGGCCCAACACTGTGGCTTTTCCCACTCTCCAATCTCAGTACTCAGCAAGGTTTTTGGCTTATAAAAGTCTATTCTTCTCTGGAATTGGACTGAATTAAAAAAGAATGTTTGCCTCCGTCCACCAGAGACCCACAGAGTACATCCAAGAAGCTGGCTGACACGCTGCTGGCTGATGATGCAGTTGGGAAGCCCGAAGAGCTGGCAAAGACCGCTCTACAGGACTCTATGTAGGATGATGCCTCTTTCCCCTGGGCAGGCATGGCCAGCAGTGCCCTTGCCCAGCAGGTCAGGCCCCACAGCCTGCTTTACAGAATGCCAACTGACCGGGGGCTTTACTCACATCTGGGTAACTACCTTCCCCGCCTTAGTAACCTCAGGAAAGAATTCAGGTTCGTGTTTTCATTTTAGATGCTTTTGTGGTATTCAAGATCCTGTCCTTATAGAAAGCAGCTGGGTAAACATAGCCTCACGTGAACCTAGAGGCAGAAGAGTCACAATGGAGAATGCACTTAATTCCAGCAGGAAATTGTAGCTTGGCACTCAACTTACATGCTCAAGAATTCACGTCTCCGCACAAAGAAAGTCAAGCCCTGTTAAAATGCAGACTACAAAAATCAGGTTGGTTTTCCTAGTTTTATTATAAAATATTATTTAGAAACAGTTCTATGACTACAAATATTTACTTTTTTCTCATGCAAGGTGGTGTGGGATGTATACTCTTCAAGAAAGTTTCTCATCACTAGCAGACAACAAAATTACCTTTGCACATTGAAAGTGATATTGGCATTTGGGCACTGTTCTGCAGAACTTCTGCAGCATTTGCTTTTGACCCATTTGCCTACAAAGCAGGACCTCAGGTGAGGCCACAGTGCCATCTCTTACTTCCCAGGTGCCCCAGGACCTGAGATGAGATTCAATGCTACCCTTTACCTTGCAGGTGCCCACAGAGATGCAGGTAATAAACCAAAATGACCAGGGTCAGAAAACCTTGGCGGCTCTCATCTTGCTGATGAATGGGATCCTGCAGTGAGGCTCCAGTCCTGGGTGTAATCAGAGATGGTTTTACATGCACTGGACATTTGGGAATTTGTTATGAAATATTAGGTTCAGGGCCCTACCTTAAGCAAACCAGCATTTTAGATTTAGGAACTCCCTACACTGTTTGTAACACTTTTTCATACGCAAACTAAAGCATTTGTATCACAATATCACTTGTAACTAGCTGTTAATACCCCAGGTCCCTTTTCATCATAAGGCATAATGCATATCTAGCAAGGTAAAGCAAATACTCTATATTCCTAGTTCCTTCCACAATTTAACTGTGCAAGTTGCATCTTGTGAAGTGTTATTAACTTTCCTAAAATCACACTGGGTTTCAGAGGCCCTTCCACAAGAAGAAGCTCAGCCAAGGAGCTGGGCAGACTCCCTGGCACAGCTGCTCTGTGAATGCAGGGCTTGGCATGGCCATTTTCAGAGGCAGCCCAGTGTGCTTATCAAAGTGACCCTGCATGGACATGAATGCACCTGCAGAGCTCTTCCCCCCAGGGTCCTCCCACCTCTGCGATGTCCACCCTCTGTCCCCACACTGAGTCATGTCCTCCTTCCCTAGCATCAGGCTTCCTCACCTTTTGGTTGCAGCAGTGTCTGGCTTGCTCTACTCTGCTGAGCCAGGAGTGCTCTGTCCTGCAAAGTGCCCTGTGTGGTGTCCCTGAAAGGAACTCTGAAGTGCTGCTGCTGCCCATGATGCCTATGGCCTGGTCATGTTGGACTAGTTCCTGGGGTCTCTAAGTGTTTATCTATTTCAGGGCATTCTTGAGACAGAGCTGGGTTGACTGTCTTTGGCAAATGCTTTGAAACAAACTGGAACCATCCAGATCCAAAAACTGAATGATTTGCCATCTACCAAGGAGGCAAAGTTAAAAACTGTATTGCATTCAAAAGTTCTGAACTCAACTGTATGGAATGTTTTTCTCAAGGGGTTGTTTATCTCAGGGTTTTCCTATACCCAGGGTTGTTAACTGTATTACTCTAAAGTTATGTATACTTGACAAATAAATAAGAATCACAGGAAATTTTAAAAAGACATATTTAAAGAAAAAATATTTTAAAAATAATCACCCAAGGCAAAGTCAACCATTTTTGGTGTATTTCTTTCCAGACTGTTTTATTTCTTCACATTTATATCAAAAAACATAGATTTATTTGCTGAATTTTTGCTTTTCCATTTGGTGACAGCAGTTTGGTCTCTTTTTTAAAGGTGCTAATTTAAAAGCATAGTAACATTCATTTTGAATGTGCTTGGCCCATTTCTCATTCTTACCAAAGCTGTGTTAGTCAACCCTGCTACACACACGTTTGAAATGTGGGTTCATGTCTCAGAGAGCTAAGATCCATTGCAGTGTGGCCTTTTGCTGCTAACTGTCTCAGAGGATTAGCTCAGCAGCGGGTGCCAGGGCATCCTGGAGAGTGGCGACAAAGCTGCTGCTGGTGAAGAGGCAGAAGATCTTAAGTTTTGCAGGTTACATTTATGATCTTATAATTTCAGTAATGACAGCATTGCTAAAGCCCTGACATGGGCATTGCATTAACTTGTTAAGTATATGTGCACGTATTTATGTGACCATGTATAAATGTGCACTTGTCCCTGCCCGTGGAGTATAAATAGCAACAATCATAGTTTCTTATTTCTTATTTGCTGTTATCCAGAGAAAGCAAATGCCCTGTGTGCTGTTTCTTTCTCTAGAACCATTGCAACACTGCAAGCTGTATCTGACGCTGCTTCTCACTTCCATTTTAATTACGACTTTTCTTGTATTGCTATGAAAAGTCATTTTGATATGGGCCCCTGTTTTACCAAGAGCAACACATGATAGCCTCCAGACTGGAAATCAAATTGACTTGATCTCTGTGGAATTAACTTTCAAAAGTGTTTATAGGAAGTATGCTTAAAAATTAATGCCACTTTATGAAAAGGTGAAATTACCACAAAACTAAGTGAAGATAATGTTGCTTTGTTAAATTTTCATTAAGTCTGCTTCGTATTGTTCATGGAAAAACAAATTCTCCGCTGAAGGTTGAGAGACCAGACATGCCTGTGGTACTTGTAAAAGCCTGTCAGAAGTTTCCAGTAATCCAGTCAGTGTGGCCCAGAATCAAGAGCATTATCCTATAGGCTCTGAGGGTTCTTGCTGATTGAGTCTGCAATCTCAGTTGACCTGAGGCAGGAGTCAGCCTGGAGAAAATGAGACGGTCTCAATATCAGGACAGATGCTGTCCAGATGCTGTCCAGATCCCCTTGGTGAGCAGTCGGCAGCGTAGCAGGGTGGTTTCTCTGTGTGCGCATTCCTCGTGCTAAGGGAAGCGGGGACAGCCTGCAGCTGCCTGCTGGCCCATGTCCTGCCGCCCCTCCCTGGTGCTGGGTGTGCAGACCCAGCCAGAAGCAGGTTTTGCTTGGCCACGTTTCTGCTCAGAGCAGCACTTTGCATTTTTGGGGTCTGGCTTCCTGGTCCTCACTGACATGTTCAGGCACCCTTTGAGCCACCTACCCTGACTGCTCTCAGCCTGCTCCCTCTCTCCTCTGTGTGCGCACAAGTCAGGGTGAAGGTTGACTGTCTCGGGAGAGGGGATTCTGGAAGATGTTGTGTGCGCTGACGTGGGTCTCTGTGACTCTTCGTGTCAGGAATAAACCCACACCCAGGAAACACAGTCTAGTCACTATCTAGGTCTTTGTCATTCTGTGTGTCCATGTTACTACAGACAACAGGTCATCTATATAAAAAAAGCCAATCATCAATCATACAAAGGAAGCAAAGAGACACAGCGGTGGGAACATTGTGGGGATACCCTCTGAGGGGAGACCTCCCCGTGACAGCCACCATCAAGGTCCCAGAAGAGGACAGAGCAGACTTGTGGCATCCATCCGGTACCTCTCAGCTGTTCCTCCCTGTTGAGCAGGGAAATTCTGTGCTCTGCACTGCCTTGGGTAGGACATATTCCTAAGGGTGACACTGACATTACATGGGGACACACCCATTTACTGTGAGCACCACTTTCTTGGGGACAGCCTTCAGGGCAGAATACCCTATTGTGGGACTCTGGAGGAATCCTGAGAAAGGGTGACAGAGCCTTAGGGACCAGTCATGTGGTGTCAGAAGACAGGCTCCATGGCAGCCTGTGAAATGTGAGGCCAGCCAGTCACTGTGGCTGTCACTCAAGAGCTTCCTGAGGGCCACCTTCTTTACTTGCTGGCTGCCACAGGGTACATGGCTCAGACTTGTCAAACGTGCTGCAGAGGTGCTGTGAGGTAAGGAATTTATGCTGCAGCCCAAGGCAGTCCAGGGGCCTGCTTCAGCTGATATTCTTCCCATTTCTCCTCCTTCCGAGGAAGTCTGGCTTTTCAACAGTGGGGACTGTTCCTTTTAAAACAGTCTGAATTTCTTTCTGGCAATGGATGCAAACTTCTTCCCATCCCCCCTGGCTTCCCTTTCTCCCTCAGAGGTACTAAGCCTCACTGGTGTCTCCAGGACAACCTGGTGTGCCCAGATCCATTCTGAGTGGGGGGCCCAAACAAGATGCAAGGCCGGTCCCTCCTGACACAGGAGCTCCGTCGTCAGTGACCAGGCTCACCAGGGCCTCAGACTCTGCTGACCAAGAGTGGCAACTTCAGGGATAAACAGGAATTTCACAGAAATGGTTTCCAAAAAGCAGTCACAGTGCCAAAGAGGAAAGAGTGCAGTGGACTTGCACACAGAAGGAGAGGGTTTGAAGGAACCTCAGAGTGCAGACACCAGGAGACCTCGTCCTTCCAGCAGGGTGAAGTCCTCGCCTTGCAGTCACCTTGGAGAGCACATTCAGATCCCTGTCTGGATCTGGCTCTGTGCTCAGCTCTTTGCAGACCTGTGTCCACCTGGGAATACTTTGTCTGCTCCTCAATAGCCACAGGCCATTCGCAGATTCCTCTGGAAGGGGCAGTGATGGCCTTTGCAGCCAGGTGAGTGCTTTAGGACTGGATTTTTTCCCTACTACTTTCCAGGCAAAATTTTTTCCTCTCTTGAAAAACTATAATTATGTCAAGACCCTCAATAAATTATACTCATTTAATTTTATTGTGGCAGTTGAGAGTTTCAGATGTATGATCACTAGTCCAACACCAAGGTGTAACATTTCAGCCATACTTTTTCCAAGAAAATAATGGCATTTTAAGAAGCTTCATGAGTTAATGCATAGAAATTTGATGTTAACTTCAGGTGGGCTGCAGCTTAGTTGGACAATCTTAAAGAGAGGGATATCACGATCTATCTTGAAGAAGTCCAATACTTCTAGAAGCAAAACCTGGGGAAATGTTTTCAGGATTAGGAGATTATATGAAACAGGTTGGCAACCTGTCGTAGAGGGGTCTGGACCCCCAACTCAAGGAGATCTCAGGGAGGTGGTCCCTGTCCTCACAACCCCGTGACGCACCTTTGAGCCCGGTCCTGGGATCTCAAGTGGGAGGGGGGTGAGATCATGACTGAATGCTGCAAAAGTTTCAGGGCTTCGGATCATCTCAAGGGACAGGGGACATGACGGTCTCTCTGGGAAGATGGCCAGGATAGAGGTCAGCAACTTGAAGAGTTTGGATGTATGGAGCCAAGCGAAAGGATGATAAAAATCTGAATTTGTGAGGGTGTTTCTTAAAAAGTGGGTTTTAATGAGTGCCAGGTAGACAAACTTAATATCTTGAAAATTAAAATAATGGAAACAAAAATGAAGGAATTGTCCGTGTGTGTGTGGGCACCAGGGTCTCTGCTGGAACCTGAGAGCCCCTCTTGAAGCAGTGACCCAGCCTCAGGACCACGCTGGTGAACCTTCCATCTCATGTGCCCAGGGATGAGGGCATAGCATCGCCCCAAGTGAGCAGACCTTTCCCATCATGCACTGGATGTTTTATATGAGACTTCACAGGGTACAATGCCACAGGAGGCATGAGTCCTGGAAATGGTGACCAGAGGCTGAGGCCCAAGGTCTGAGAGAGAGACAGGTCAGGAATAAGAGCACAGCCATCATAGTAACTGACTTACATGGTCAAGAACATGGACACTGAGACAGGGGAAGTGGTAAAACCCTTGTTGAAGAAATTATAAATCTATCTCAAAAAGTCATGGGGTGTTAGAAAACTTAAAAATTCAATCACTGAAATGAAGACATCATAAAGAAGGTAAACAGCAAGGAGGCCATGGCCAGGAGCCACAGATACAGGCCACAGACAATCATGGGACACTATGGACACAGCCAGAGGCCTTGGGAAGGAGGCTGAGGAATTACATAAAATGGAGAAAATAAACCAAAGGCGAAGAAGATCCAAGGGTTGTTAGAAATTTGCACAGGAAAAATACAAATGAAAGCAGGCACAGACATGTCAGAGTGAGGAGCTAAGACACAAGAACAATGGGAAAAACCAGATGCAGGAAGAGGGAAGGGCAGGTGCTCTGGACACTGGGGGAGTCTGCTGAGCTGATGGCCTCCTTTGGACACCAGACTGATGGAGAAAATCGCTGCCAACTCATCTGTGTGCTTCTGCTGCCACAGGCAAAACACAGCCCCTTTCAAAAGAGTCACTGTTAAACCACGATGATGTACTGAAGGGTAATACATTATGAGCTATTAGCATTTTGTGTAGGTCCATAAGCCACTTTCATATCCGTGCACCGGCGTGTAATAGTGTCACAGGATTCTGCAGAAATAGCAGCTCTGTTTCCCCACCATTGAGACTACGAAGCTTAGGCAAATTGAAAATGCTTGACTCACTTTTGCTCTCTGACTCGGAATAGTGCTTTTTAAAAGTTTAACACTAACTTGATTTTTTTTCCAAGAGATTTCATGGTTCCATGGTTAAGGGCCAATTTGACTCGTTTGGTAAGGGTACCTTAGCGCATGGAGTAGACGACGTGTTTTCAGTCTTCGTTCTACCTTCCTCAGGACCCGGTCCTCTTTCCTCATCCCTCTCTGTGTTTCTGAGTCAGCTCTTGCTGGTTTCCCTGTGTCCCTGGGATCCTGGCTCCTGAGGGAGAGTCTTATCTCTTCTTACGGGCACCTCACTGATTCTTTCTTCATTGGGAGGAGATGTCTCTTCCAAAATGTTTTTTTTATCACAAGTCATTTCCGACTCCACACCTTCCTGGGACTCTGTTATGTCTATTTTCAGTTTTCAAAACTAGAATTCGACCTCATGCTTAAGCCTGAAAATCCTTTTTCACTGACATCCGGTTCTTAGTCAGACCAATATCTGGTCCTTTGTGGGAATTAAAGTCTGCTGGAGACTTTTAGTGCTCATTTTCTAGTTGTTTTCAAAGCTTTCTTTCTATGGTAAGTTCCTCTGTTCCTAACCCACAAGTCACCATATCAGGAGGTCTGGGTGACCCCTGCATCTTAGGTCTGTTCCTTCTGCTGTTCCTGGGGACAGGCCACCACTTTTTCTCTGGGTCTTTCTGGGGACCTCCCCCACCGCCAGCTCCAAGGGGCCTCCTTTTCAAGGCCAATTTTGAAAATAGTTTGCTCCCTGAAAATAGGGTATCATACTGTTTTTCCCTCCAGCCCTGCTTTGAAGCTTTCTTGATAACATAGTCACTTGGGATGCGGCACCCCTGTTGGGAAGAGGAGAAGTCAAGGAGGACGGTAAGGACACCCTAAACTCAACCCCATGGTGTTGTTTCCTGAAAAACCTCAAGGATCTATGCTCCTCTAACTAGGCGGACGCACGAGTTTGCCTCTATTCATCCGTCTCTGACCTGACCCATGGACCTGCTTGGTGGCTGCAGTTCTTCATATGGGCCCTTGATGCTGCTCATGGTTTCCCCCCAGGGAATCTGAGGACTATGGTCCCAGTCCCTGCCCCCAAGTTCCCGTGTGCATGCATCGTGAGGCTCTGAGAATAGCAAGCCTGGGTGCAGGACCTGTGACATATGTGTGAGCCGTGAGCAGTCAGCGTCACAGAGCCTGTGACTGGCGGGCCCCATCTCCTTCCTAAAGTGGCTTGGGATAAAAAAAAAGAGCACAGGGGTCCCATGGAATGTCTGAAGTAAGTTGAGAATGCCATTTTCCTGTTTCCTGTTGCTTTCACTCCACTCCCCTTTCCTGCTACCCCACCTGCCCCTCAGGAAGCACACACCTGCTGTCCTTCCCCCACCCTCCCCCTGCACACTAGAAACACTTTGGCTTCCAGGTGAGGACTTTCTCCAGTTGGCTGTGTCTTTCTACATGATTCAGGAGAAAAGACCTATACATCTAAACTGAGACCCCTCTCTGCTGGGCTCAGAGGGCACAGCATTGGGGGGAGGAGTCCGAGAGAGGGTAAATATTTGGAAGACATGCAGCCAAGCACAGTCCTGAAGAGACAGCCTCACATGGAGACGAGGTTCTGCTGACTCCCGTGGCTTGCTGGACTCTCCTAATGCCTGATGGCAAGTCTTCACCAGAAGCCCTCTAACCCCAAGTGAGAACTAGCTGTTCCCATCAACCCAAAAGTGTGGGAAAGAAGTGACAATCTGTGGAAGTAGTGTGTGTTGAAAGGGGGCTGTTTTCAAACAAATTGCACTTTCTGATTTGTTCCTTTGACCAAGTCTATGGAAAGAATTGTTCTGAAGCTTTCTTTTCAGTAAGTCTAGCATGTCATCTTTTAGCCCTGACATTTTAAAATTCAGTGTTCAAACTGAGGATTCGAGTATTATTAAAAGCAGGAGTTGTGGGTTGCTACACATGTGCCTAATAAAAGCGAGTTCCATCCTGCTATTTGAGACCTAGTTATACACTATTTTGGGTAAAGTGACTCCATCTCTCCTGGCTACTTTTTATTGCTGATGTGGATTAAAATCAATAGTCAATCTCTAGTGTTAATGGTTATTGACCCAGATACAAAGCGTATTAGAAGAGGTCCCAGGAAATGTATTTAGGACACTTGACAAATATTTCAGCTTCTCCACAAAACTTCCATCCTCGGGCATCTACAAACATTAACAAAACTAGGATTCTCAAAAGGTTACAGATCCGGAAATCACCTAAAGGTCTAAAGAACAACAAAATAAACTGTAGTACAGTGGAGATAACTTCTACTTGTAAAAGTGGAAGTGGTTCTTAAGCTGCCAAGCCACAGATCTCAAAGAAACACCCAGAATGGAAGGGGAGTTGGAGCTCGTGAATGGGGCACAGTTCCACTCACCAGAAAGGTAAAGGGCCCTTCCAAAAAACTTGACCTCCCCCTGGGGCCCGAGGTCACCATAGCACTGGTAACCAGGTGATTTCAACTTCCTGTGTTTTGGAATAGCTCACACCTGACGTTCTATCACTCAGTGATTCTGTCCTGTCTTCCAAGTGTCAATTAACTTCCCAAACTCCCCTACCATATACTTATGACATTTTTTAAGGTAAAGAAATAATAATAAAGCTATCATCCATACTAAAATTAAAAAAGATTGTTTGTTTCTTACAACAATCTGACATTTGGCTCTGGCAAAGCCAATATGCAATATATTAGCAGGGGTGAAGGTGCAGAATAAATGCAGACGTCTTATTGGGCATTGGTTCCGCTGGCTTGGAGGTAAAGAGCTCTTCTCTCAATGGCTACAAATTCGTTTCTCTGTTAAACTCAGCTAAGCCTGTGAGCTACAGACAGAGAGTGGCGATGTAGAACTGCTGCTCCACTGCTTTTCCTACATTTTGACTGAGGCAAATAATACAAAATAAGCTTGCTTTCCATAGTCATTCTAAAACTATTTACATAAGCTTTGGAATCACACATATAGTTCTCAATAAAGTGCAAGATGTGAGTGTCCTCTGCCTAGATCATGTTCTCACAACACTCAGTAGTTCGCTCTCCTTCCTCCCCTATCTGCATCTTGCTATTTTCCTTGATTTTCCAGTTGCACACTCTGGTCTTCCTTGTTTCACTTTTCTTGTCAATTTAGGGAGAGAAAAAGAGTGCCAAGGTAAGCATCGTCTTCAGCTATATGTACTCCTTCATGTGTTGCCCTTGTGGTTTCTGGGAGCTGAGAACAGTCAAGCAGAGGTTCTGATGCCCCACACCGCCAAGCTGGACCTAACAATCAAGCAGCCTCTGGGCTGTCTTTGTTTTTCAGTTGAGTTAGTCAATCACAACTGTGGGACAGGGCTAGGGTTTTGGCAAAATAAAATCTTTCCACACATAGAAAAGTGTATCTTCTGAATTTCTTTTTTATTTATTGTATTTTAAAGAAGGTAAAACAGCATAAAACCAAATAAAATGAATCAAAACAAACCCGTGTAAGAGATACAGGACTTCCAAACATTATGAAATCAACAATAGTTACCACAATGCCTCTCTATGTCTTCAACATAACTTCAGACATAGTAAAAATCAAACTGAGCAGAATAGAATAGAAACAATGAAACACAACAATGGATGCAATAAAAGACTTCAAAACAAGCCAATAGTAAACCCAAAATTGCTACCATATTTCTTGCTATCTTTGAAAAAGCTGCTCCTGCCATTGGATTTGACATAATCAAACAAAACAAAACAAAAGAGAATGAAACCCAACCCAACAAAACAATGGAAATGATATAGGACTTCTAAAACAAGACCATAGGGAATCAACAATGGCTGCAACCCTCAGAAGGAGACCCCCCCAGATGCCACACTGCATACCACTACCCTCTGAACCTATGATCAGACCACCGGCCCTAGACCTGCAATGTCAGTGAAACTCCAAAGCACCACAGGCATCCAATTGCATTTCACCTCCAGAGCTACCATCACAGTCTATTTTTCTCCAGATAAGCCAGTTGCTTACGGTGGGTGAGGAGTTGGTACTTCTTGTTTGCCAGCCTGTATACCGGAAGCACCTGGGGTCTGTTTGTTCCAGTCTGGCAGTGGCCTGCACATGGTGCTCGATCCCAGACTGGGCTTGCTTCCTGGTGTGGCCTTTTTCTCTCTACCCCTGGTCCACTAATGACACTGGCTCACCAGGAGAGCTATCGTCTGAATTTCAGCATAGGAGAGTATTCCAAATAAAGGAAGCATGCACTTCTCCACAAAGGAACACCTTTGATGAGGGCTTGGCTGAGCACTGGAGGTAGGGGTTCAGGGGAGGAGAACATCACAAATCACACATTAGTGTTCACAGTTTCCCTCTCTCATGGGCTGTGGCCTCAGAGGCAGGTGCATCTCTAGCAGCCTCATCTCAGTGGCATGACAGGGCAGCAACTCGGGGCAGCAGTTGGGGGCTGGGGCTCATGGTGCAATCACCAGAAAGCCTTACAGAGAGGATGTCCCAGTAGTCGCGAATACTAAGCACCATGGCTGAGACCACTGTCTCACCTTCTCCCTTACAACACAGGAGGAAATTTCAATAATCCCTTTCATTATTGACTCTGTACAAAGTCCTGGAAGAGACATTTGTTCAGTCAGTGAAGTTGTCTTCCGAAGAAGCCAGAAGAAATAAAAACTCCTTATACATGGGGAAAAAAAAAAGCACTTTACCAAGACTTCTAGCACTTAGACCATGTAATAAGGCAAGAAAAAGAAAAACGGACATAGAAACTGAAAAAATATAACAAAGCTCTCTGCACTCACCGAGGACAGGATCTTCCCATGGAGGACAACACAGCATGTGCAAGACAGGACAAGAGCTCATTAGCATGCTTGGTAGCTCAGGAATATGACTTTCAGTGTAAAGAGCACTGCTATTTCTATGTATTATCTAAAACAGGAATTGAAAACTGAGCTGCCAACAAATCAGTAACATGGCATAATTAACTTAAAATATGGAAAGATCTATATATTTAATCTGAGAAAGACTACAAAGAGAAAGTAAAGACTGGAATCTGGGGGCTGGGGATTGAGCTCAGTGGCATAAGCACCTGCCTCGCAAGCACGTGGTCGTGAATTCGATCCCCAGTATCGATAAAAAAAAAAAGACTGGAATATGTGGATAAATCTATTTTTCTCTTGGATGAAAGACTCAGTAGTGTAGCTCAAAAAATTATAGTGCCACCTCTTCCCTGTTTGGTACATAGGTTCAAAGTAATTCCAGTCAAATTCCAAAATGCCTTTTTGTTTTTAGAAATTCACAAGCAGATTTTAGAACTATGTGAGAACACAAAGTGTCTAAACAGTCAAAACAATCTGAAAAATTTGTGGGACTGGTGGTGGGATTCAGTGGCAGAGTATTTGCCCAGCAGTACAAGGTCCCCAGATTACACATACAAAACTGTCTCTTTACCACATATAGATGCTTACATACAGGTGATCAAACAAAGATGGTGAGTGTTTGTGACAGTATAGACATAGTGATCAATGGGACAGAAGTGAGAATTCAGAAATATACATATGTGGTCTCATGACTTGACAAGTTTGGCAGTATAAATCCATGAGAGAAATGCAATCTTTTAAGCAAATGGTATAGAAACAACTGGATAAAATGTGGAGAAAAGCACCTTGACATCCATCCCACACCCCAGACAATATTAATTTAAAATGGACTGTAAACCTAAAGATGGAAACTACAATTATGAAACTTTTCAGAAAATCATGGGAGAAAATATTTGAGATGTTGGTTATTTCTTTCATAAGAAAATAAAGGTATCTTGGGAGCAGAATTTAATAAAGTGGAGTTTATTAAAACTGAAAAAAAGAAAAAGAAGAAAAGGGGAAAATATGAAGTTAGAAAACACATCTAGAATTCATGAAGAACACTCACGATCCAACCATGAGACAATGTCCTATGGCAGTACTTTTACACTTGAGACTCCAAAAGGTGATTGAAATACCTGACTATTCTCTCCAGAAATACAAATCTTATTTCACAAAAAGTCAGCTTATCATGCTCACTTGGGCTGTACACACTAAAAAGTTCAGTTTATTTATTCATAATCACATAATCACTGAAGCAGGATTGAGACTCAGAATCTGTAGCCCAAAGAGCAAACACATTAAGAAAATTTATAAAGTTGATAAATATTTGCTTACCCAAAATTTGCACATGAACTTCTGCTCAGATAACTGTTTCAACTTAGGTAGCAGTAAAGCAGGGAAACTGATCATTTTGAAAATGTGTTTTCTCTTTTATTGCCTCTTCCTTTTTGCCATGAGACAAACTGAGCAACTCCCCTGCCACTGCCAGAGAGACTGGCAGGCACTCTGGCTAAAGCACTGCACTAAACAGAGGTGAAAAGTGTATTCATCAAAAATATCCAAGTAGCTATCAAAAATGCCAATTTATTTTTTATCAGAAGTGTCTACATAAATGTGCTAAAGAAGGAAAAAGAAAATATTTAGTAATAGTTGATTGTCTTGTACTCTTGTCAGTATTCTAAATCAGTTTTCTTTGTGCAGTTAATAGGAATTCTTGTATTATTCCTTCACTTAGTTCTACAAAGCACTAAATCAAATTACAGAGAACTTCAAAGAAAAGAAAGGAAAACACAACTCCCAACATTTTAAAGCTTGTGGGACCAAAAAGAATACTGCATGATGGGCTCAAAACCTTTTCTCTCTATGTTTGAAGGTGAGAATAAAATGTGCCAGCAGTAAGGTTTTGCACAAGAAGTGACGACTGAGCACTGCAGAAAATGGATCATGGGAACCACAGTGGTTGGGAATTGGGAACTCAACCACTGAGAAGGTTGGGTGTCCCAGCAGGAAACTGACAGAACCATTGAGGTTTGAGGGAGGATCCGAATTTCAGAATTGTTTCAGTAGGTCATGGTCAGAATCGCTGAAGAGAGGAAGGCAGGAAGAAACTCATTATCCCCTCATGGAGGGTTTTGAGCCAGAGCTCTGCTGAGCCTCGGTCCACACAGGGGGTGCCGGAGTGGACACCCACAGCTCTATGTCCAGGGCCATGGAGTCCATGGTCAGTGAAGGGATAAACAGCAAGGTCATCTTGTCACAGACGTCTCTGAGGTGCCCTCTGGGGGGGTCAAGTCTTGCCCTGAATTTGTGTGTGGTGCTGACTATGATTAAAGGCAGACAAGGGGAAGCTGAGTGGACACCTACAGAGTTGGGGGCTCGTATCTGTTTAGAAAGAATCCCTTGGACCCAGAGCAGCTTCAAGCTGTGGAAATTCAGTCACCTCCCAGGGATGAGTGCCATCTGTAAACCTTTGGTAACTTGTGTTTTCATTCCTGCCTGTTGGTGAAATCCAACCCTGCTCTCATTCTGGGCCTGGTAATGCAGACGACAGTCTAGTGCCCTGGCAGAGCCTCTGGAAAGACACCGAAGCAAAAACAAATTAAATTATACATTGCTAGAAGCTTAAAAGGTTGATAGAAAAATAGCATGTTCCACTTGTCATGTACAAAAGCATAAATCTTTTCACGGATAGCCCAGTCACTAGCGTCTTGTGGTGCAAGCAAAGGGCCATTTGGAGTAGGTGGGCTTCATCTCCTGTGTGGAGTGACCCACCCAAGCACATCCACATTCATCTTGGGGGCCGAGGCCAAGCTTTTCTCTCACATCCAATTCGTATTTCAGAAATGATCTAAGTGATTACAGCTCACATAAATGCCAAAGTCAGGCCAACTGGAAATAAGCGAGTACTAAATATAGCACTGAGCTCCTTGGCTGGCAGACCTTCTGCTGAAGTAAGGGCAATTCCTTCCAGTACCTTCCAGTACCTTCTGGTACCTGGCAGGCCTGCCCCTCACACAGGGCCCTGGAAGGGCGCTGGGCACACACCGTATGCCACGGTGGCTCCTGCTTTTCTTTGTTCCGCAGATCTGGTATCTTCCTCACCGTCTTGCTCCCTCCCTTGTCCACTATTCCAGGTCCATCTGCCACCCACTTCCCTGTCCCTTCCTCCTGCTTCTTCCTTTCTTGTCTTCCTTTGTGTTAACTGAGTATTTTTAAAGTTGAATTTTATCACTTCTCTTGAGGTTTTAGCCATAACTTCATATTTCATTTTATTACTACCATAGGGCTTGTAAATATGCTTGAGTAATTTAATAAAATTTGCTTTCAACTAGTGTGCCAAGTTGTATATAATGTAGAATCCTAGTGACAGGACCATTCTAGTAACTCCTCTCATCCTTTGTGCATTTGTAGGTTGCATATATTTAATTCTACATACTTCTTGGTTCTACTTAGTTGAATAATGATTATTATACTACTTTAAAAAAATCAGTTAACAAGCCAAGGATTTATCTCAGTGGCATAATTGCCTGCCTAGCAAGTGCAAGGTTGTGAGTGTGACCCCTGGTACAAAACAAAAAAATCAGGTAATTTTAAAGATATTTAATATGAAAATAGTCTTTCATATTATTCCCATACTGTACAATTTCCAAAATGTTTATAAATCCACGTTTTCATTTTCCCCTTTGCTAGAAAAGATTTTTTTAGTCATTACAGTGGAGACAGCTACAATCCATTCTCCAGCTTTGGATCATCTGAAAATATCCTCACTTTGCTTTTATTTTTGAAGACTATTTTAAGTGGACATGGAAATTAATCATTACGGTTAATCATGATTGTTAACTTGATCAATTGAGAGATGCCTAGGAGATTTATGATGCACTCTTCTGGCTATGTCTGGCTGGGTTGGGGAGTGTGACCTTGGGACTCCATCTGCTCCCTGGCTACTTATTTGGCTCTTTCTCCTCTCTCTACTTCCTGGCTACCATGCAGTGAGCAGCTTTCTTCCGCCACACCCTTCCACCAGAAATCCGCCATGGAGCCAGCTGCCTGTAGACTGAAAGCATGAGATAAACAAACCTCTCCTCCTTTCAGTAGTGAATGTCAGGTAATTTTCCCCCAGTGGCAGAAAAGCTAACATACTAGATGAAACATTTTTCCTATTGCTTTAAAGATATTATTCCATTTCTTATAACTTCCATTGTTGCTGTGGAACAAACTCTCTTCATTGTTTTCCTCAATAAAATGTGCTTTTTTACTTACTTGGTTTTACAGTGTTTTAGAAAACATTTTTAATGAATAGTTTCATTGTTATAGTTTTGGGTTTTCAAGAAAATTGCAAAGACCGTGTAGCCAGTTTCTGTATACTCCACTTGGCACTTTAAACCATACCTACCTACACTACTAACCTAGTTTTCCCTGTTAGGAACATCTTACCTTAGTAAGGTCTGCCTGTCATGATTGATGAACCTACACTGGGGTAACAGTATTAACTACAGCCCATGCTTGTATCATATTTCCCATGTGTTCACCTGAAGTCCTTCTCAGTCCCACGATCCCATAAAGAATGTCACTCAGTATTTCAGATCATGTGGCCTCTTGGCTATGACAGTTTTTCAGACCTTCCTTGATTTAGGTAACATTGCCATCTTTGAGGTGTGCCATTGAAGTGTTTTATAGAAAGGCCCTAAATTCAAGTTTCTCTGATGTTTTCCTCATATTTCTACAGTTTCAAATTTTGGTAGAAGTCCACAGAAGTAAAGTGATGTTTCCAGAATGCTGTCAATATGGCTGTCCACTGGCAATGGTGACCTCGGTCCCTGCCTGAGATCAAGGTGCCAAGGGTCCCACAGTCAAGATTCTCTTCTCATTCCTTACCCAGTGGTACCACCTAGGAGGAAGCTCCGAGTGCAATCCACTTTGAGGCGTGATAACTTAGTCTCCACTTCTTAAACTGAAGAGTATCAGCATTCATTATTTGTAATGTTTTGCAAGAACAGTTTGATTTTTTTTCTTCCATTTTTAACTTGTATTTAATTGTTCTATTTAATTTGTTCTATTTAACTTCTATTTAATTAGGCCCATGTGGACTCATGAACATTTCTTTAATACTTTCTTTGAATGATGATCCAATGAATATATTGCTTCTCAAATTGTTCCAGATATGGCTTTCTGAGATGACTCTTGCATCTCTTCATGTAGCCCAGGTGGTAGGCTGGCATCAGTCATCTACTCACTGTCTCCACGTGGTGGGTGCTCAGGCTCATCTTGCTCACCCAGTGGGACCTGAAGAGAGCTGAGAAGAGGAAGCTGCAGTCTGCAGAACAGAGTGGGAGCTTTGCACTGCTTCAGTAATTCACTAGGAATTCACAATTGATACATTAGAAGTGCATCAGTGGCTTGCATTTGACGCAGTAATTCAGATAGTACTCATTTGTTTATGGTGTGGGTTGTGTTTGTGGTTGTGCATCTGGTTTGCAGTATGTTCTCAATGAAAAAAACTGAAATTCCACTGAGTTACACAAGGTATCACATAGGAGTGCATTCTCAGCACTGTGCATACACACACACTCACACACACACACACACACACACACACACACACACACACACACACACGTTACATGCTGTATCCAGCTCATAGACTGACAGTCTGGATAATGAAGGAAGACTCTGCTGTAGGCTGATTGGAGTTGAGTTTTGTACAGAATGAGGGTAGTAAACAAATCAAAAGGCAGAGGACAGACAGATTTCCCATGCACAAGGCAGAAGCACAAAGCAGAGTGAGGAAAATGTAGCACCAAGGGAGGTCCAGGAAAGAGCTGGACACAGTTGGGGAGCTGGGCTGGAAGAAAGAGCAAAGGCCATGGCTGTGGACAAAGGAGCAAGATGGCACAGTTTCAGGTGGGAAACCCATGGGACCTTTTCATGTCCCTCCTTGTTTTATTCAAGGACCCTCACTGAAGGGTGATGCTCGGGTGCCACCTCCCAGGGCTTCCCCAGGTACACTGCACACACTACTCTTCCCAGTCAGTGGCCTCTCCGGCCCTCTTCTGGTCCATCACGATCATCCCCCATACTCCTGCCATGTGAGATCTCTCTTACGGATCTTCAATGCCTCTCACTCCCCATCCTGAAATCCTGCACTGTCTGCCATCAAAGGAGCACATGGTGGGCAAGGTGGGGTAAGCCCGACCAAGCTCCTACGCAGGAAGCCAAGCTTCCAGCAGGAAGGCGCCCTCCTTTCCTCTGTCTTTCCCTGAGAAGTTCCTGTGTAATTTGTTGAGAAGACAAAGAGACCACATATTAGTGCATAGAATTTCTATTTCCATAAAATGTTCATATTGTATATCAAGATAGTTTTGCCGATATGATGTAAATATAAACCATAAATACATATAAATGCAAATAATAAGGATATAAAGAAATAAAGGCTGTTCTTCCTGTACATCTGCTGCACTCATCACAGCAGATGGATTTGGCATAGAGCACACATGCACTCCATTTCAGCTGTTACGCACCCAGAATAAAACCTCAGGCATGTAAAGTGTAGGACCCAAGTGACCAGAGAAGCAGTACGCGCCTCAGCTCAATTTCTGTGCTTCTCCACTCCTGTTTGCACCCTCTCCACACTAGCCAGGCCCCAGGCTGCACGCACAGGGAACAGTTCTCCCAGGCCTCTTATCCAGCCTTATGTGCCTCCTCCACTGGTTAGAGTCAGACAAAAAGACACTGCGGGTCCTCACGGCTGCCCCTGTGGATGGTCCTCCATGGAGGGCCCATAAACCCCTTCTGCTACCTTGGTGACAGTGTTTTCCCATTTTTGTTTGGCCCCATACTATAGATGCCTCTATGCTATTGTCTTTAAAACTCTTCAGTTCCCTTCAAGATCACATTGCCTGTGAAAACACTGATAATGCTGATGGGGTGTTGCTATTTTCTGTGGCTATCACAGAATATCTGAGGCTGGGGAGTCAAGAGAGAAAAAAGACTTATCTCATTTCTGGTTTGGGAGCCCTAAAATGCAAAGTTGAGCATCCCCAAGGGTGGAGTTTTTGTGCAGACCTGTTGTCACCTCCATAACATAGCAGTTGGTACCCTAGTGGTAGAGTATTCAAGAGGGAAGGCAGCAACCAAGAGGGATGCAAGAGATCAGCTTTCTTGACAACTTACTCTTGTGGGAAAAAGTATCTTTGCAAACTACACTGATAGTTTCTGAGGGCAGGCTGCCAAATGCTCATCGAATTCCCAGCAAAGTCCATCTTTAAAGTCCCCGTCCTGAACCCTGCTGCATCTTCCATGATGCGGTCTCAGAGGAAAATAAAATAAGCCCAGAGGGAACACAAAGCAAGATGCCCAGTGTTTTAGGAGGGGTTAGACTCAGCCCTCAATGTTCAGGGGATCTCAGGACCCTGTAGGAGATAGCAGTGCTTTTGTACTCTGAGAAGGTGTTCAATTCCCAAATTGAAGCAGCCCCTGAGGGTAGCTCTATATTTCCCCACAAACGTGCAAACCTTGGTTTTGTACAATGGCAGGGAAGTTTGATGTGAAAGCTCCAGGCTCATCAGGCTGTGGGGCAAGACAACTGCCTGGGGTCCCCTGGCCTGACTGCGCACACTGCAGCTGCACCCCGGAACTTGGACCCCAGCCCCAGGCTCCCCGTATCTCTATCCATTGAATCTCCCAAGGAGGAGGAGGAGGAGGAGGAGGAGGAGGAGGAGGAGGAGGATGCAGAGCAGTCCTGTGTAAAGACAAAGGAAAACCAAGGTTTTAGAGGGCTGCCTGGCCAGGGTGCCTGCTTACAGCTTTTGGAGGAAGGTGGGTAGACATCAACTGGTCTGCCTCAAAAACCCAGCTTCTCAGGAGAGGTGAGGCCAAGGGCATTCCAGGCCCTGGGGTCTCCTCTGTCCCTTACCCTTGATCTTTGGTCTCTGTGTTGTGCTTTTCACATTTCGTGGGCGGGTACTGGCAATGGGTGGAGCCGCACCTCCTGCTTTGAGGTGGTCCCATCCCACTCCCCACTGCGAGCCCTGCCCCTCTGTGCTCCCACATCACCACTGGAACAGGGGTTTAGGTACTCATATGGTGATTTAAGAGCTTACAAGTGATCTTATGTAAGATTTTATGACCGCCATATACAACTTAGTACAGGAGACATCTCCTTGTGTTATGGAATTGCTTATTCCCCCCATAAATCAAAATTCCATTAAGATGTGTCTTCCTTTCTTTTTTTTTTTTTTCAGAGAAAACCTCAAGTATGGGCATTTCTGTACTTATTCTTTTCCTCACTAAGCCAAAAGTTGTGGGAGTTGGGAGCCTGGTTTGCTGAATTTTCAATTTCAGTTAGCAGAATTCTTCGTGGCACTGGTGTGGCCACCTCCACCCCTAGGGCAGGGTTTCACTGTCTGTCGTCACATTCTTCATCTCCATATGATTGGAGGAACAATCAGTTCAGATAAGACAGCAAAGCAAAGATTCTATACCCACAAAACTGGGGAAACATAAATGAATAACAGGTCTCAATATGAACATGGCAGCAATTTTAAATCCAAGAACCAATTTCAGACAGGGTTGCTGTCCATAAGGGCAGCAGGCTCCACCGGGAACTCGCTCTGCCCACCATAGTATTACCTCTCTGAGTCATCTTGCTGCTTCTCAGAGAAATGTAATGTAATGGCTATTCCAGAAATACCTCAGCATCCTATGCCACTATGGGATTGCATACCTGGAGTATCGCAAAACACATAGTAGAAACAAATTCCTCTTATTCGGTTAGCCTGAAAATTCAATCACATCTTTGTAGATCACTGCTCGCGTCCCCTTCCTTTGAGCCGGAGATGGTGAACCCTTTACAGCTTTCCCTGACAGCAAACAGCCCACAACAGCACGCGTGCCACAGGTTCACGACCACTGCTGTAGGTTAACCCCACTGGGTCTCTTCAGGATCACAGGACCTCTTGACCTCTCTGACATGGGGCTCACTTGCTTATGATCTCTCGCTATCGTTTTTTCTTTCTGATTTGTTTTGATGTTGTCTGGTTAAGACTAAAGCCTCAAGTCATCTTCACCTGTGGAAACGCCCAGATCCTGCAGCCGTCTCTGATGCCGCTCTGCATGCCGTCCCCTCTCTACCACAAAGCTTGAATGGACTCTCATCTCCCTCTTCTCTTGCTTCTTTGCTAGCTGCAATTATCTTGTTTTCCACCCATTATTCAATTGAGACTTTCAGACAGAGTTAAAACTCATTCTCTAGCCTTGAAATCCTAAAAGTTTTGCCCTCATTTGTTTTCTCATGAGTTTCCAATCATTAGAAAAGCAGCAAACGTTATTCAGTGCCAGTCACAGCTGTTTGCTGAGCATCTGTCCAGCAAGATGGCATTAAGTTCTCTTGATGAAAACGGAAGCTCACCAGAGGCCCACCTCTGTGGAGAGCATTGGACTTGGGAAGCTGTTGGTGTAGAGGCACCGGAAGATGAGAAGATGCTCAGTCACTGAGGTGACGGCATTTGAATCAAGACTAAAAGGAAACATGCGGTATTGTGTCCAATGGTTGAGTATGTGGTATGCAATTCATGCCTAATAAAGTTCTTTTTAAATTAAAATATGAAATAGAGTTCAGTTATAGACAGGAAAATAAAAGGAAGAACCAGTATCCAAACCGTAGAGATACTGGATCAATTAGACAAACTAATTTTGAGATTATGGAAAGAAACTAAGGTCATGGTGCCAGTGGGGTGAGGAAACATTCTACTAGGACAGGAAGAAGTCAGCAAGGCTGGCCAGCTGCAGGTGCAGTGTGAACGCTGGGTCCCCACAAGGTTCCACCCAAGAAGGAACAAACTCCCTGTCTGAGTCAGCGTTCAAGGCGAGGTGAGGCATTTGTGAGGCTTTTATTAACATCTTTAGATCACTAGGTTTTGGTTATTCTACCCATGTTTTGCACACTGAGGTACTTTATATTCTGAGAAGACAATTGCATAGCTACAATGTGTTACTAAATTTAAAGGTAATGTAATAATTTGCTTGAGCTCCACAGTCAGGGTCACCCACTTAAATAGACACCATTTAGTAAGCAGGAAGACTGTAGTTTATTTTAGAATAATCTGTAGATCTATAATATATTAAATACATAAATAATTGTCCTTTTTGCATTTTGTCAAATATACAATGTTGATTAGAGAAGCAAGTTGAAGGCACTGATTTCAAGTTTCATTACATTTCAACAAAATGGGAAAATTTAGTTCAAAGAAAGAATGTCCCAAGTATTTCTGGTCATTAAACATTTCTTCTAAAGAGCTTTTCAGAGTTTAATGGAAACTAATCAAACACATATGTCAGCATTCCTTTGTGAGCCTAGTGATTGAGGGGAAAACAATTTTGTGCAAAGCCTACTTGCCAGAGACTTTCAAAAACAGGTCGAAATGTATTTTTTTGAAACTGAAAGTCTGCAGATTCCTCCCACCCCCATGAGCAGATACTGTTGTTGAAAACAGGAAACCCCAAGCCAGAGGCAAAAATCCCCAGTGCCAAATGCGGACTCTCAGGGAAAGTTTCCACAAGGTTCCAGAAAATTGAAGCAGCAGTTTGGAAGCCACCAAATGGGAGCTTGTCAGCTGACTGTGCCTGCCAGGGACCAGTTCCTCCAGGCCCCTGCAAACACCCTCCCTCCCTGAGGCCCATGAGAAGCCAGGCCTTCACCTGGGATTAATGTCCACCACACCAGGGTCTGTCCTCACCTGCACACAGAGGGACCCAGGCAGCAGGGTATCCACAAGGGCTTTCAAGCTTTGCAAAACACATCCTCAAGTCACCTCAGTCTTAGATCATAGCTCGGTGAGGTCTGTGATGGTAACTAACTTTCAGCACTGGCATGAAACCCATCATACCCCAGTGTGGATTCTGAGCTTTCCTAAGGACACATGCTGTTCATTTCCATGGAGCCTGGTGTGCTGGGAGCTTGGGTTTTACAAAAAGGCATCCCTGTGTGTTCTCGGGGTCACTGGACCTGCTGGTGTTCTAGAATCGCCAAGCCTGGAATTCAGCCACAAGCAGGACATGTTGCCTACCTGTCAGAGCTAGGACTCTAGAGATGCTGCAGAGGCTGCAGAAAGGGGAGAGAGAGGGGGAGGGGCAGGGGTGCTAGCATGCGCTGAGGGGGGAGGGGCAGGGGTGCTAGCATGCGCTGAGGGGGAGGGGGAGGGTGCTAGCACGCTTAGAGCCCCTGGCACCGGCCCTCCCTGCTGACCTTTCCTCCTTCTCAGCCCAGACATGCTCCAGGCCCTTTTGCTATTGGAGCCAATTTCTTGCAGGTGTCTTCATGAAAATGGCCTTAAAGTAATTTTGCAAGTTGGTAATGATGAGTTCATAAGGAGACAAACAGAGGAATAGGCACACATTACAAAATTCATTTTAAAAGAAGGTGGAAAAACAAAATAAAATTGATTAAAAAATGAAATAAATTAGTTGTTTTAAAAGCAAGTCACACTTAACATAAACCTGTTCTTCAAAATGTCCTGAAGCCAACGTAACCAACCCAGTGTAACTCTGGTGTAGTTGATATAAGGGAATGAATCTCCCAACCTAAAAGATGTCCACTATGAGTTTATGTTCTGTAAAATCCAAGACTGAATTTTAGGGACAGCAGAGAGTAAGAGCAGAATATATTTATCGAGAGAAAGACAGCTTCTGTCTGAGAGAGACAGAAAGGGTCCCGAGCGGGTTGCCAAGGACTCTGGCTTTTCCAGGGACGTTTATAGAGTAAAACCATGAGATGAGATGGGTCCATGATGGGGAAAACATGGGAACTTAGAAGGCAGATGGGCATAAGGTAGGACAGAACTATGGTCAACCAGTGGGTTTAATTTTTCAGGTAAAATTGATCAAATCAGGGACAAATGGGAAGGTGAGTCACATATCCAGTGGGCATGCTTACAGAGCAGTGGCTCTTTCTGTAGAGGGTTGGCACGGTGGCTCCTGGCTTCCTCAAGGTGATCCATACCTATTTAGAACCTCAATCTCTGCTGTTTATACTTTGGCTGTGTTTGCATTTGTTTTGGCTTTTTCTTTTTTGAGGTCTGGCCCACAGTGGGAGGTGTCTCTCTCCTCCAAGGTTACAAGATAACTGGTCTTCTGCACTGGCTCCTTCAAGAGCCCAGCCCTATCTGACTGCCTATAATATTTACAACTCAGCTACCTGTAATATTATGTAAGTCAGAAGTCCCATGTAATTGTGAGTTCATATTATCTGAAGCATGAATATTAAGCAAGCTCTCAGGAAGCTCAGTGCTTTTCCAAGTAGAACCAACCCAAGCAGAGAGCTGTGGGGTACAGTTTCTCCTTGGCCTTACTGTACAGTGGCTGTCACAGGAGAGACTTGGATGGGCAGGTGGTGACTGCAGTGCCCTGTCCTCTTAAGCTCAGCCCAGCTCCACTCTGCTCACATAGTGCAGGTGGCCTGTGCTTGGAGCCGAATGTGAACAGCGATTCTGATTGCAGAACCTCAGTGCAAGCCCGGATGGGTTTCAGCTTGGAAGACAAGGGTTTCTGTGATAGATTAAAATAAACAAACAAACAAAGGTGTTACCCTGCATTCAGGGTCTGAGGTTTCACAGGTGTCTAATAATAAAGTAGCAAACTGAAGGAGGAGGTTAGGAAAGTTAGACACAGGGAGAAAAGAATTGCTTGTGCGTTTCCAGGAGGGGCTGGCTGCACGGCCTCTCAATTTAAAATTATTTTTACAGGCAAGTACAGGAATTGTTTAGTTGTTAGTGGTCACCTATCACAGGTGGCTCCATGGATTTAAAATGACTAGCTGGGACTCCGGGTGTCTAGTCCAGTTCCTTCACACGGTGTTTAGAGTAAACTTAGATCTCAGAAGGAGTTGGTTAATTTCCATTATAATTCCTTCAAAATTCAGGTTCTTAGTAGGGAATGGTTGCTTTCTTTGCTACCAGAGGAATGTTCATTCCTGGTCAAAGTCCTAGTTTACTGTCTATTCCTATTTTATTTTCTGTTAACATGGTAGAGTTCCCCAGTATGTTTGGCTTTTCTCCTCGCTACCTGTTTCACTCACCTGCTAACTAAACTATCTCCTACATCACTGATGTTAATAACAAAAATAATGATTTATTTTGTGAAAACCATGATCTGAAGTGAGTTCCAGATATATTTAAGCATCATACCTGTCCATGCTCTTCCTAGATAAGCAGGAACATTGTCTCCTGTAGCTTCTTTGTCTTTGGATTTCCTGTGTAAGAAACTGCAACCCAGCTCAGCATGTAAACAATGTGAAATCTAACTTAGTAGGACAATTTTGTAATAAATAGTCATGTTTCAGCCAATCACAAACAGTGAAGCTTCAGCCAATCACAGGCAGCCAGCTGATCAGACCATGACTTGTATAAGGTGGATGCTTCATCACACCAGTGCCCAAATAAGGTAAGCACAAGCTGTAGCCAATCAGGTGATGTCTCTTCTTTGGTTCCACTCAGCCTATAAAAGCTGTGTGAGTTCCATCCTGGTGTGTGAAGCTCTCTGATGCTCCTCTAATCAGAAGACTGCCTGATTCAGCAATCGTTCCTGTCTCAGTTAAACTCTATTAAGTATAGTAGGTCTAAAGTTTTGCTTTTAACTTTGTGCAAATATGAGTTCTAGATTCGTAATTAATTACTTGATTTTTTTTCAGATGTGGATTCTCTCTCAGGGAATTGGTTCCATCACTTATTGGTGTCTGTCTCCTCCAGAGACTGTCACTTTTACTAATGCATCTGTAGTACCCAGGACAGTGCACAGCAATGCAATAGGAATTTATCAAATGCTAATCAACTTAATAAATAAGAACTCTCTGATTGATAGTGAGTCCTGAGAATTATTCAAAATTCCAAGAAATAGTCATCTTTCTTCTCAAAGAACACAGGATTTAGTTAGGGAATAAAGTTTAATGTGCAGAATAATAAATAACAAAAGCTTAGAGAGGGCTCCAAAAACAGATAAGATTTGGTAGATACTGGGAAATCTAGAGGAGATTTTGGGTAAAGGCAGCATAGAAACAAAACAAAACACAACATGACTCTCTGAGGAACAGTGAAGTCATCCCTTTAGGAGTTGGGCAGGACAAGTTAACTATGGGTGTATATAGATAGCAACAGTACTAGGTAGTGTGGAGCAGGTAAGCTTGACTTGACTTCCCAGCTGCTAGAAAATTTCTGAAGGTTCAGGAATAAGGAACTATTGTAATGGTTTTGGATAAAGATGGACTGCAGAAAGACTGGAATGTGGGAAATCAGCATTATTGTCAACCTGGATGGAAATGAACAGAATCAAGAAGAAAGAAGGGATGTGAAGGGTATTTTAATGGAAGAACTAATGTCACTGATTTTGCCATCTTGTTGTGAGTAAAAAAGTGGCATTGATATAAGGATGATATACAACCACCAAATAATCCAAAAGGGAAGTATGGTAACTCTCGAATACTAACTGAGTTCTTGTTCTCTAAAATGGAAGAATGAATTCTAGGAACAACAGAGGTTAAAAGTAGGAAATGTTTATTGGGAAAAGAATGTTTCTGTCTAAGAGAAACAGAAGGGGTCCTGAGTGGGTTGCTGAGGACCACGCTTCTCAAGGGAGTTTTATTTTGTCTCCCACCCAAGGTGATACATATCTATATAGAATATATAGAATATCAATCACTGCTGTTCATCCCTTGGAGAAGTACATAGGTGTAGTCATTCTCTTTTGTCTTGGGGTCTAGTCTTTAAAGACTGTACCTCCAGTCACAGTTGTGTATTTGTGCTGGCTCTTTTCAGGACCTACCTCTGTCCAACTGCCTGTAATATTTCTAACCAATTTAGCTGTCTCTAATAGTATGAAATAAAGCTGATCTGTAAATCTTGAATACTTCAGATAATGCTGGTTCCATTGCCTGGAGACTTTGGGTTACACCAGACTTTTGGAACTGCAGAGAAGAGGATGAGCTTACTTGTAGAGGTTTCAGGTTTGTGTAAGAACAAAACATTCCAGAGCAGTTCTCTGTGTCTCTAAATGCATCCTCTGTCTGCTTTTTAGTATTAGTACTATTGCTCTTGCTGTTGTTATTTAAACACCTTACCTGTTGAGTTACATTTTGTATTGGTTACTTTTCTCTCATTGCTGGGACAAAATATCTGACACCCAAAGTTAAGGGAAGAAAGGTTTATTTAGCTCTCAGTTTGTGGAGGTTTCAGTTCAGGTTCACTGGCTCCAAGGCAGAGCAGCATGGCAAAGGGCAACAGTTCATGGTGTCAGAAAATAGTGAAAGTAGCAAGAGAGAAGAGTGCAGAGAGAAGAATCCTTCTGTCCCTTATATTGTATGTAGATTACACCCACCCTAGAGTGGGTATAGCACTCACCCCCGTAATCCCAGCATTGGACTCTGAATCAGTCACAGACTTTAGAAACCTGTCCCTGTGACTGCATGAGGTTTTGGGGAGACATCCAGACACAAACAATAATGCATTTGTTTTAGCTTTTAAATGTTATGATCCTGTGACATACCAAAAGTAGATTGATGATATCCAAAACCAAGAGGACAGATGAATTCTCTTATAGGGAAACCATGGGAGAACTGGGAGTGAAAAAAGTTCTTGGGATGAATGATGCTCACAAATACTGGAAAAGAAAAGAATGGAAAAATGTTCAACAGTAAACGTGGATCAAATAGTTATAAAGGTATACACCATGTTTTTTGTTTTGTTTTGTTTTATTTTATTTCGTTTTGTTTTAATAGGGGATGGGACTCAGGACCTCATGGTTGTCAGGCATGTGCTTATGCCTCTGAGATAAATCCTTAGCCCTGCATACTGCATATATTTTGGAGGACTTACCAAACAACAAAGAGGTGCATATAACTTTATGTAACAACTGGGATTTGAGAAATCTTTTGTCTTTTGTTTTACATTCAGTATTTTGTGTTGGGGAGTGGGCTTGTGGTTTAATCATCATTGCAGACAGACACTTATTTATTTTTCTTTCATATTAAATATTGGACTGTGAAGCAATTTCATGAGCATATGAACACAGAATGCTTTTCAGTGATTCAAATGAAAAGCAACATTTATATTGAAATCTCACAAAACATACTAAAAATTGAGATCCAAAACCCTATTACTTTGGTTCTACAGTCTACATTTTATTACTTACTTTATTGATTGCATTGAGATATGTGCCTGGGGTGTGAGAAATTCATCCCAAAAGTATAGATAGAGCACATAAACTCCTGTGTAGGCAGGTTCATGTTTTAGCTTTCTGTATAGGAAAAAGAGAGTAAAAGGGAAAATGGTGATGAAAAATCCTGCAATTATAGGAAATAAAACTCCAGGACCAAGTTGTCTGCTTTTGAGAAATTAGTGTAGTGAATGGATGTTCTAAGATGTCAAAATGAGGTGGAATGCTATAGCCCTCCCTCCATGGCTGTGGTTTCATATCCATCAATTCCTCCAAAAAATGGAGCATTAAAAAGTATAAAATACGATGTCTGTAGTGGGTGTACACAGACAATTTTTCCTGTCATTATTCCCTAACAATTCAGTAGAACAGTTATTTACATATGCATATATTCTATTAGTTATTAGAAGTTATATTGAGTTGATTTAAAATATACAGGAGTACATGGGTATGCTATATGCAAATACTCTGCTGTTTTATATAGAGCACTTGAACATTTGTATTTTGGTAACTGTGGAGGAAAAAAGAGGTACAGCATCTTGGGCTACCCCAATAATGGGGGATGACAGTATAATGCACATTGAAACAAATTAATATCATTAAAGAATGTAAAAAGCAATGGCGTCTGCGGTAAGGTGGGGCTGGGCTCTTCTGAGAGTTGAGTCAACCAAAAATTCTGTTTGTGTACAATTATGCTAATGAATGAGGAAGAAAAAAAATATGTTAGTTAAGACACAAGACTTTTATTGCTACATATTGCTAGAGAAAGTTTTGATCTGGCTCTAATCTTCGTCAGTGATAATCCATTTTTACCGCCTATAAATCATTTCCAACATTTTAAAAATAAGAACTATAATTTTTGGCTTTGTAGCCCATGACTGTCTCCCTACCTCAAAAGCCAGGGTGTGATTAAAGTGGGCTGGCAAGTGTGTTCAGATTCTGTTCAGAGGACACAGCGCTATTTTCTGTCCTGCTGACTGCTAAGAATACCCCTTGAGGCAGCCATGCCAAACAGCTTTGAAGCCGTTTTGTTTTGCTCTGTTTTGTTTTGTTTTGTTTTTGTTTTGTTTCGAGACAGGGTCTCCTTAGGAAGTTCAGGCTGGCCTTGAACTCACTATGTAGCCCAGGCTGGCCTCGAACCCACGGCGACCCTCCTCCCTCAGCCTCCTGGGTACTGGGATGACAGGTATGCACCCCATGGTCTGCTGAAGCCAATGTGTCCTGCATCCCAGGGCCTCAGCAGTCTGTTGACAGACATTACACTTTTTTTCAAAAGAAACCATGTTACTTCATTCCCCGAGAAGCTCCTGAACTTTAAAGCAGATCAGTCTTGCTGGCTTTTGTCAGCCTTGAAGAGAAGCCTCACCTACTCCCTTGATTCAGATGCCCGCATTTCATTAATTCAAGGGCTGGAAATAATAACTTTGGTTCCATTTTAACAGAAAAGTTTACACAATTTAACAAGAGCTGCTACCTGAGTCTATGAACCTCAAAACTTGTGAGCTCCAGAGCAGTTTCAGGTGAAATGGTTTAACTACCAAATTTCCTATGGCTGCCGGCAACACACACTTACACTGCCACCCCAGAGGTCCTGACACTAAATACCTTGGCTGTGGTCTTTACTGTTTGGAAATATCAGAGAAATGAATAATACAAATAATGATCTTGATTAGTGTCAGGATAGACATGTATTATCTACTTACACTGATAACTTGGCATATCAATACAAAATTCATCATTCTACTTACTTGATCACATCAACACTTTTGTTAATATTTGAAAATTAAGAAATAAGTATTATTTTCTGTATTTTAAAGGTGACACTATTTGACTTAACAAAGGGCACAAAGCATCTCTTGTCTTCTAACAAGAAATTCAGGGGTCTGTTTGGTCTGTTCACCAATACAATCAGTTTCTCCACCAGACATACGAATGGTGAGACTTAAAACATTACAAAACTACATTTTTCCAGTATCAGTTTTAGGGTGGTAGCATGGGAACAAGTAAGCCAGTGGAAAGGGATACTAGAAAACATCTAGTCCCTGGCCCCTTGCTCCCTAAGCTCCTCCCCTGTGCTCTGTTTCCCAGTCACACGAAATGAGGAGCTTTGCTCTACCATGATGTTCCTGTCTTGGAGCTACTGACCATGGCCTGAAAACTCTGAAGCTGTGAGCCAAACAACCCTCTTTTGCTTTAAATTAAAGGTATCAGGTATTTTGTGCCAGCAATGGAAATCTGACCTATACATAGAAGTATAAAACATACCAAATAGAATCTTGGACACAAGGAACAAAGCTGAGACTTGCAATACTTGATTTCAAGACATAGTATAGAGCCATAATGATGAAGTAGTGTGGTTTTAGCATAAATATATACACAGGAGCCAAAGGAACAGAATGAAGATCCTGGAAATGAATGCATGTGTAACCACCAAGTGATTCCTTAAAAAGCACCAAACCCTACAGTAGAGAAAGGTGAATAACATATTCTTAATTGTTACTGGGCATATTGGATATCTGTACGCAGAAAATTAAAAAGTGAGCTCTATTTCTCACCCTGTACAAAAATTAACCAAAATTGATCAAAGACCTGACTTTAAGACCTTAATCACAGTACTACTGAAAAAAAAAAAAAAACCTTGAAGACCTTGTTAAGACAATGATTTTTTTACATAACACCAAAAAACACAGGGAAAAACAGCAAATATAATAAATGGGTTCATTTCCTCCCATTATCTGACTATGGGTCAGAAAAGATACCTCATATCAATTTCAAATTTTAAAAAAAATTATTAAGATTATTTTGGGGCCAAATATGTGATCTATCTGGGAGAATGTTTTACGTATACTTTATCATTGTTGGTTCTGAAGATGTTTATTAGGTTTGTGTGTTGTAGCATTGTTCAAGACTGCTGCTTCATTGATTTTCTGTCTGAATGGCTTTGCATTGCTGAAAGTGGGCTACTGAAATCCCATAATATCATTTTATTGCTTTTCACTCCTAGTGTTGATTTATCTATTAAAGTATTCTGATGCTGAACAGATATATATATATATATATATACATATATATATTTATTATATCCTCATGGTGAATTGATCACTGTGTAATGAACTTATTTGGGTTTTTTTTTTGCTTGTTTGTTTGTTTTGTTTGCTTTTTTGTAGTGTCCAACTTATTTGTCAGGCAGGTGCTTGTGCCCCTGAGCTATATTTCTGGCTTTTTATTTTTAGATTGTTTGACTTGTAATCTACCTGATAGAATTATAGCTACATCCACTGTCTTCTCATTATCATACGCATAGAACATCTTTTCCTAGACTTTCACTTTCAGCCTATGTACAATTTTAAGGTTAGAATAAGTATTTTGTAGGGCTACATTAAATAAGACTTTTGCTCAACAACTTATCCATTTATTCAAATGTAAATTGCTGTCTTTTGATGAAAAAAGTTAACCCATTTACACTTAAAATAATTATTGACATGTAAGGTCTCACTACTGTCATTTTGTTAATTGTTATTGGGTTTGTTTGTAGCTATATTTCTCCATTTTTTTCTCCTTTTTACATCCATTTTTGATTGAATAAATATTTTATAGTAATATTCTTGAATTTCTTTCTATTATTCCCTTGTGTATCTTGTATCATTTTTTCTTCGCACTTACCACAAAGTTCCCATAGAATGTCATTTATTTATAACAATATTTTACCCTGATAACATTTGAATATTTTCTTTTTCTTTTTCCACCACATTTTATGTTATTGTTGTCACAATGCTTATCTTATGTTGTATATATATGCAGAATTATTATAGCTATAGTTATTTTAAACATCTTTTATTCTTTTATTCTTTACACTAACCATGATAATGCTTCACTCTTACAGTATTAGAGTTTTCTTGATTTGATTAAATTCATGCCATTGCAATGATCTGATACATTCTTATGATTTAGGTTTTATTGTAGCATACTTTAAATTCAGTTTGAAAAACTAGTCTTACCATTTCTTCTAAGGCAGAAGTGAGGATGATCTCCCTCCAATTTTGTCAGAGCAAGTGTTTATTTCTTCATCATTTCTGAAACACAGTTTTTCAGGCAATGTATCATTTCTCAGAATTATTTTAGCACATTAAAAACATTATATCATTTTTTTGCTCTGACCTGCATGGTGATAGCTGAGAAATCTGCCAATAAACTTATAGGGTTCCCCTTGTATGTACTTGTCAAGTAGCTTTTCTGGTTTCACTCTAAACTTTCTTTGTATTTGAGTTTTGAGAACTTTAAATAATGTGTCCTGGAATAACCTCTTCTGGGATGTCTTGGTTGGAAATATGTCAGCCTCATGAATTCAGATATTCCTATATCTTCAGAGTTTGGGAAGTTTTCAGGCATTATTTCTTTAAATATGCTTTCTATCTCTTATTTGCTTTGGAGAGCTCCAAAATGTATGTATTCATTTGTTTGATGGTATTCAATGGGTACCATTTGCTTTCTCCTCTTTTTAAAATTTTATTTTATCTGTTCCTCCAACTGGATAATTTCAAAGGACCTAGTTTGAAGTTTTCTATTGTGTAATCATCTTTTTTGAGGCTTTATACTAAACTATTCATTTCTTTCATTGTATTCTTCAGCTTTGTTGGTTTTTTTTTTAAAATGAGTTTTATTTCTTTAACAAATTTTCATTCTGTTTTTAAGATTTCCTTTAGTTGTATACCTGCCTTCTCTTACATCTTATTGAGATTCTTTACAATGATTATTTTAATTCCTTACCAGGCAATTTTTAGATCTTGATTTATTTGCTAGAACAGTTATTGTTTTTCTTGGTGTCATACATTAATCCCTTGGATCCATGTAGACTTTATTGGTGTTTGTGCATTTGAAAAAGAAAATACCTGTTTAAGTCTTTACAAACTTGTTTCTTTCTTTCATTCAGGTAAACATTTTCTCCTTGACAAATTCCAGGAATGTCTCTGGGACCACATGAGAGCAGGATTTGAGGCTGGTCAAGTGGCTGCTGCCTTTTTGCATTAGGTTTTGCACTTGGGGCTGTCTTCAGGGAATCTAGAAGACCCAGCTTTGTGTGGTTCCTTAGTGAACAAGATTATTTAAATAACCTTGTTCAGTAAGGCTGGTGCTGGTAGATAGGTTGACTCACCCAGGGTTTGCAGTTTGGTCTTCAGTTGGCAGGCCTGTTACCAGGTAGGTAGATAGGTCTGATCCTTCTGGGTCACTGGAAAGATCTCCAATTGGGAAAATATCAGGATAGACCAAAGTGTCTTCTGACTGTGACTGAATGGATCTGCATCTGAATCACAGTCCTACCTCAAGACCCAAAGACAGAGTTTGATGAGCCTGTCTTCAGGATGCAGAAAAGCATGATTGGCAGTGTAATGTCATGCAGGTCTTTGACAGTTGTCCTCATTCTGATATCTGGTTTATCTTGACTTGATGTAGCTCTTCTATCTTTTTCTTTAATTAATACTAGCATGACATATTTATCTCCACTCCTTTACTTTTAAAGCTATTTGTTACTCATAATGGTTATAATAATATACAAAAATTATGATTGAAAAATACAGTGTATGTTTAAATTTTAAAAAAATTATTACAGTAAAAGACACATTGCTATTGGTCCTTTCAAAATACTCTCCATGGCTTTGAACACAACTATCCTGTCATTTTTGCCACATTCTGAAGCTGTCTTACTTTTGATCAACTCTCACATTTAAAGCTGCATTTCTTGTAGAGAGCATAAAGTTTTGTAGTTTCGATTCATTCTCTAAAACAATACAACAATGACCTGGATTCCTACCTTCCATGTATATCTCTATTATAATTTCTCAGAACTTTAGATTGAAATGTCAAGCTTCTATTCCCTTGACATAAACTTAGATTAACCTTATTACTCATATCTGAGATCAGTAATATTATATTTGTGTATAAATGATGAATGAATTACTATATATAATTTTTTGAGACAATCACCTAGTACTTACCTAATAACAAGAGACCATATTTTAAATGTTCTGGAGACACCTGAAATTTATCACATCCCAAATTACATTCATCCTTACCCAAATATCTTATTAGTAGTGAATTCTCCACCTCAGCTGATTACATGCTCACCAATGTTGTGACCCAAAAGCCACACAGATGAGTTGTTACTGAATTCTTCCCTTGTCTCTATAGCCAGTAAATTGCTAAGCCTTGCTGATTTTGTGTCCATGTTTTTCTTTAATAAATCGTATCTCCATTCCTATAGTGCTTAGGTTTCACTGTAATGCTCTCGGATACCCACTAACCACCTAACAAGTTTCTCTGACCCACTGCAGCCACCCTCAAATAGCATTTTGGTGGCTAGTTCCCATGATCTGCCCAAACCAGGAACTGGTCCCATTATTCCCCTCAGTAAAGACTCTGTCCACATCTCCAGCAGTCCTCACACTCTTAGTAGGAAGTAATAACTATTTGCATGGCAGAAAAGGGACCTCACGACCTGGCCTTCCAAAACCCTCAACTATCAGCCTTAACACTTTTTTCTGTGCTGGATTCCTTTGGCCGTTTGTATGTGTCTTTATGATGTGGCACTTGGTACTTATTTACAAATGTGTCATGATTTACTCTATATCCTTCATCTGCAATATACCTCTCACCTCTTAAGACTTGCTAATTCCTGATCACCCTCTATAAACTTGTGACACAAGTTTATTTTTAACTTTTATATAAATTTTATCTACAATATCACCTAATACAATTTCCAGGCAATGCTTAGTTTCATAGTCTTAACTAATGTATAATGTGTGGAATAATGTATGGAAGGATGCTAAATATTCTAAATAAGTTATTTTCCTTATACTTATTCACAAATCATTCTATTTCCTTTTCCAGGAATGAAAACAGACATTTTTACCTCTTAGGATAATAGAACTCATATACTATGTAGGAAGGATTCCAGACCAAAAAAGCTTTTCAAAGTTTCTCTTCTAAAGATTTACTCAGGAAAGATGTAAAATCAGAGAATCCAGAGGAGGCAATGTCATGTCACCAGTTATAACCTTATACGACTGTGGACTGTGGACTGTGGACATCATTAATCACACGAAAATTTTAGCAAAATAAGACCAATCAAGTTAAATATATAAAGCAAAACCAGAAAAAAATTCAAAAAGAGAAAGCCAAGAGACCCAGGGAAAAAAAATCAGAACTCAGGGGAAAGCAGCCAGTTGGAGATAACAGTCTATGACAGCCTCATTTTTGGAAGAAACTTTTGGGAGGTAGTTTGAAGCTTTGCAACCAGAGTCATTTGCAGACTTATTTAAAAAGCATTGTCTGTACTAAGGTTCATCACTTTACAGTGATCTTTTGCAATTATTTCATATCTAAACCACATTGTCATTTTTCAGAGTTGAAGCTGGGGCTATCTTAAATGTATCTTCTCAGGATATTTGTTTTCTTTCTCTTTTAATCACAATTGTAATAAAACAAGTGTAAAAAGAGAGTCTCTATTAGATTTAAAATTGGGTCTGTATGTGTAAGGAGAGATAAATAACATTGGTTATTTGAATGAAATGACATTGGTTAGCTGGTCTTGAAAATATACAGCAGATTATGAGTTTCCATCAATGTCCTGCTGTGGGTCAATAAAATTCTTCAAAACACCAAAAGTGAGGTAGAAAATCCATCTCTATATCTAGTAAATTCTATCAAAGGAAGTATAATAAATTCCTATCATAATCATCTAAAGTAACATTTCATTTGTGTATTGTACTTCTCTAAGTATGTGGTAGTATCTTATTTACACTTGTATGTAAGTCAGCTGCCATCAATTTAGCACCAATTTTCTCATTCTTGTTCTAATCAAGTGAAGGATCCATAAACATTTAAAAACTTTTCAGAGGCATGACTAATTTATTATAGGAATATATATTCACATACAGTAATAACAATTCAACAAATGTGATAAAACCAACCATCCATGGAGCCAAAAACATTGTTTAATACAAATGCAATTTAGCAATTCAAAGAAAACATTGCTTTCAACCAAATTACTAACGTTTATGTAACTGAGTAATAGCCTTATCAATTAATAGGTGACTCAACTTATTTTATATAAAATTGGAGTACATAAAGGTGAACTAGAATTTAACAGAAAATATAGTTTATATAAACACAAAAATATAAAAAAGTATGACTCGCAGATGTATTTGTGCTGATCTATTTAAATTCTATCATCCAAGATGTCTTTCTAGAAAAGTTAGCCAAGACCATGGGAAGAAATGAAATGTTATGTGTGACCTCAGAATAGAATAAACGTACCTGGCCCATAAGTGGTAGGGCCAAGATTGTGGATTTATCACTATGGAAACTTACCATATGGGCCAGGGATTTAGCTCAGCAGCATAACCAGCTGCCTGGCAAGTGAGAGGTCATGAGTTCAATCCCTAGTACCAAAAAAGAAAGAAAGAAAGAAAATAAAGAGAAACTTAGCAAATGTGTTAGTCAATCATAGCTGCAGAGTACGTACTGACACCCCCATTCTCATCCATGATTACTCAGACCCTAATTTAATAGCAACCACACAGTCTTTGGTATCATCCATCAACTTCACAGTTTCCAATCCTAATATTGTACAGACCAGGCCATTCAAAACACATCACTACATGCTCAGTACTCAAAATACTAAACATAAAAAAGGGTGAGTGAAAGTGCATAAGCAGTTCACTGGACTATGTAAAAATGTCAATGTTAGCACATAATCTTACATTACTCATGGTCATTTTAAAACAATAGAAACTGGTTTACTTGCTTTTTAGAAAAACAGAGAACGTCAAGGGAAGGCATTGAAGCGCAAGTTGGCTTATCTATAAACTGCTCACGAGTGGGAGGCCTGTGAAAGCACTTTGAACTGACTTAGAAGGCTGGAACCCTTCAGCAATGGCTGGAACATCATGGAAGCTTCCTGGGGACAGAAGCCAAGGCTTCTTAGTCACGGCAGGAGGAGCAAGGCGCCTCTCAAGGAATATTCGATTCTGTAAGGTCAGGGTGAGGTCAGCCAGGCTGCTAAGAATGCTGAAAATAATGGGATGACTGGAGTCTGGACACTCACCAAATGAAACAATAATTTGTTTATCTTGAAAATTATTCCTAGTCTAACACCAATTTTGCAAAAACTATACATAAAACGGCAGTGAATTAAAAGCTGAAAAACAGGACCTTTTGTCTTATGATTACTGTAGTGCCCAGAATCGAAGGTCTGATAAAGCTGAACCCTGCCTCCTTCTGGGTTACACTCACACGGCTGTGTAGGTGGACCAGTCTGTCCACTGTTGGACCAGGTGTGTGAGGCATGAAGGCCACCAGCATGTGGGTGAGCAGGATCTTGGATGTCTCTAATATGGCTTCTCATGAATACCACTTGGCTACTTCCTTATCCATCCAACAGACACAGGAAAGAGCTCCCACTCCCTGGCAACAAGCAAAGCCAGAAGGAAACATGGGAATATTTCTAACCAGTGCCCTTCTACACTCAAGGCTTTAGACACCATCGACAATACGAAGTATGCTAATGATTTTCTCATTCTAAACTTAAAGCTAGCAATTTGAAAAAAGACTTTGGAAATAATTATTGTGAACATATATGAGTATCTATAGCAGTAAATGAACAAGATAGTGAATACATAATGTGAGTAAGCAGAAAACTACAATTTAGGAGCAAGAACCCAAGGCATTTCTAGTTCACAAAATTGTGAGAATTGACATTTTAAAATACATTGGGTAGACTTAAAAATGGAATGGAGAATGCTGAAGAAAAGTGATTAAATTTGAAGGTATGTCTATAGAAGATATGAAAACTGATACTCAGAATAAAAACAAATTAATAAAAACTGACTGGCATGTCAGTATCTATACCTTTATTCAGATCACAAAAGAAGAGGAGAGAGAACAGAGAGGAAATCACTGGAAGAAAGGACAGAACTGACTTCCAGTCCAGTGTAAGTCTGATTAAAAGAAACCTCTGTGTAGAAGACAGCCCACAATTCCAAATGGCATATTTACAAGTAAATCCACACCTACCCACAACATAAACTACTATAAACAGAGGATGAAAAGGGATTTCTAAAATTAGTATAAATTAGTAAAAAATAGTGCAAATGACATGTATGAAGGACTTTATCTAAGTGTTCAAAGAAGAAAATATCTGTTAACTAGGACTCCTATCAGAGAATCATCCCACAAAAGTGAAGGATATGAAACATTTTCAAATAATATAAGCTGAGATTTTTTCCAGTAGATATTTATCCTAATAAATGGTAAAGATAATTCTAGAGAATCATCTGGAAAATTGTAACATGTAGAAAACAGGACCTTTCAAAGATTTTCAGGACCGATAAAAATAGACACAAGTATAAAATATTACTTTTTATTAAAGTGTTTTTATAAGAAAATCTATTTCTAAACCAAACTGTAGCATTAAACTGTTGGGTTTATCCCATATATATCAATGAAATGTATCAAAACTCTGGTAGGCACATTACAACTACATTTTTATGGTATTAATCTAAGTTTTACCATGAATAATTGCAAAGAATCAGCTAAAAATCCAATAGAGAAATAAAATGACATACTTATAACTGACTAAATCAAAAGAAAGCAAGAAATGTGGATCAAAGCAGACAAAAGGGTAGAGATAATCAGAAAACCAGCAGCAAGATGGTAAAGCTAAACAAATATAGAAAAATATAATTTGTTAAAACATTTGAATTATCATAACTGAGTGACAGGCAGATTCTCAGACTGCATTAAAAACCTTATAGACATAAGGCTACATTTATGAAATAATTAGTTTTGATTTTAACTCATTTTAATATTTTTACATCTTTAAAATGCATTGCTTTGTGTTTTTTCCTAAAGGAAGTTCAACAATATTCTGAAAAACATGTGCATCTCATGTAAGGAATTATTAATTGACGTGTAGGTAGAGTGGTATCTTCCTCAGACAGTGCATGAAGCTCATCAGTAGGAAATAGCTCCCAGGGACCAGGATCTTCATTGCCACAAGCTTCTTCTGGCCTGGCCACTTCCAGGGCCACACGTTTCATGTCTAATATCCATCATGCCTCGGTTACACGCAAGCTCACAACCACTCATTCTTTCTGTTAGAGTATTCTGGTGCAATAGTGAAACAAAAGTACAAAATGAACAGGTTTTATTGAGTTGAGGATGTGGTAAAGAGCACACAATCCATGGCGGCTGGGCTGTCTCCTTCGACCAGATAGAGAGGCAGAGTGACTGAAGTGGCGCATGTGGCAGATATTGATGACATGTGAGGAACTGACTGGAATTCTCTGCGTGCAAACAGGAAGGGGAGTTGCAATTCAGTCTGAAGGAGAAGCAGGAAGTGGTGAGCAGTCCCACTTCGGCCTTCCAGCACATTAGACCACCTCCATAACTATACAGTAATTTATTCTAGGGCAAAACTTTTTCCCCTTCCAGGTAAGATTGTGGTGGACCACCTGGATGACTCTCCTGGAACAAAGAGCAGTTAACTCCAGTTTGGCTAAGCCAGGCCCTATCTCCATGTACTAATACCTACAGAGTGGGCTAGGCCATTTCCTTTTCCCTTCAGTTGGCTCTAAGCAATGTAAATAGAGGTAACTGAAATGCTGATGTGTAATTTTTGAAGCTAAACAACAGCCACTGTTTCCCCGCCTGCCTCGCGACTCCCATCAAATCATGGTTGAGCCAGGTGAGATGAAGGACTACCAGAGCCACCACTCCAGGACTGTAGCTTGGAGATAAGAGGCTATGGCTTCCCAGGGCAGAAAAGTTTGCACATCAGAGCTGGCACACCACCCCCTAAACATTAAGTGTTATCTCAGTTATGTCATACAGACTGGTCTTTCTGCACATCCTTCCCTATGCATATTGCAGAGTCGAGCTCACAGGGCTCACATAGCTCCTGCCACTCTCACAGTCACTCATCCTCAAGCCACTCCTGTCTTCACGAATTCATAAAATCTGAGCTAGGCCCTGAGTTGAGGCATTTGCTTCAGTGAACTTTAATCCTGGCCCTACTTAGCACCCCTTGACCTTACTTCTGATGCGGAGGTAGGCTAGGGAGGTGTACTTGCTCACATGGTCACCAACGTCAGAAGGAAAAGGCCATTGCTGTGGGATTCCTGGTTTTCGGTAATAAAAGTTCAGTTTAATCAACCCACATGAGTCACTGTGCTGGACGTGGCATTACCTAACACGTAAGAGTGTGTGACACACAGAAGAGGTGTGTTCTAGTGCTTGTGTGCTGTAGAATCTTTAGTTAGTCCATTGTTACAGCCCAAAACAAAACAAAACAAAACAGACCTTTTCACTATCTTGTATTCTCACCAGTGAGACCTCCTCGGGCCCACAGATTCTGTGCACCCCTGCCTATGATATGATCCTTTCCACCACGAGGATAGAAACTATTCCCACACTGTGAGCGTTTTCCCCACAATCCTAATCCCCAGTCCAGAAGCTGAACTGCTGGACAGTCTGTCTTACTCTCCAACTAAAAAGTGTCCACTCGGAAAATTGCTGGGTTGTACAGTTGGAGTTTCCCTCACACTCCATTAATATTTCTGAGAAAGTACTAGAAAGTTCTAAATCCAATTTATTTTTGCATGACTCATTGACCATTTCGTGTTTACAAAGAATTTATTCTCACTCCAAAATTTGGAAAGTTCATAGGAAAAAGTCAAAATCAACATCATGATGTCAGCACACTGACAAAATTCCTGACACTATTCTGGAGCTATCATATGTCTAATTGTAGCATGCTACATGTGCAGTTTTATAAGCTTTATGCAAAGTAGGATATGAATAAATAAATTCAAATGATAGCAATTTATTTGAATGAATTTATTGATATGAATAAATTTATTCAGACATAATTGCAAAATATTTTAACTTTGTGTGTGATAATATGCTCATCCTTTCATGTTCTCCAACTGTTTTCTTTAGCCATTTCTTCAGCCATTTTAACTTTATTATTTAATATATTTATGAACATTGCTCTATTTTAAAATTCTAAATCCATTTTTATTACAATTTTAGTTATTGTATTTTGTTTTATTTTACTTACAAAATAACATACATGTACGTATGTTATTTTGTAAGTAAAATAAATAAATCAGATCAAAGCACCTATGTGCGCAGCACAATCCAAAGTATAAAGGTATTCACCCCTTGTAGGTCTTCACTGCAAAATTGTGTCTCCTTTTCTCCACTCTCATGTTACCCAGGGAAAATCACTGTGAAGTTTACATCCATCATTCCTTCTTGTTAAATAACTGTTCTGCTGTTCAAATAGTTTGTTTCTCCAGTGGGAGTTTGACCCTGGGTAAACAGGGCTGCCCTGCGAATAGGGTTCTGGGCCTCCCCTCTGCTCTCTGGTGACCAGGGCTCATCTGCACTAATGGCTGTGTCTCTGGTCCACTGGCTTGTTGTGAAGGCAACATGGTACCCAGAAGGGGTTCTCCCCTGACATGGCATGTGCTGGTGGCATTTGGGGTGGCTCCTGTCCTTCTGGGTCCTCTGTCAGTGTCTTCCTGGAAGCCAGAACAGGAAGTCATTGCAAGCAGTGTTTTTGAAAGTGGAATCTGACCATCACTAATTCAGTTTCGTAGATGGTGAGATTGATTCCCTTTCTTAAGGTATAACTTTCAAAAGAAGGGCCCGGGATTTAGCTCAGTGGCATAAGCACCGGCTAGGCTAGTGTGAGGTCATGAGTTCAATCCTCAGTACCAAAAAAAAAAAAAAAAAGGAAAGAAAGAAAAGAAGATTATGGCGAGAATGGGAGAAAGATGAACAGTTAAAAAAAAACTAAAAGAAAATAAAATACTAGACTCCATTGCACAAAGAGAAATATGCTTTGAGAAACTTCTACAATATCAGTCTAATTGTATTTCTCATTGCTTCATATAGTCAAAACAAAACAAAACAAAATGGAATAGAACTGAATGGAACAGAACATAATGGAACAGGACAGAACAAAACAAAACAACAAAACAAAGTGGTTGCCATCTTCCACCTAAGGTGCACACTTTGGTGTGGGATTCTTGGTTTTGGGTAATGGGAGTTCAGTTCAGTCAAGTGACACAAGTCACTGTGCTGGATTGTGACATCAGGTGACACAAAACACTGTGTGACACACATGCAGAGTGTGTGCTACTGTTTGCCTGTTCTGGAATCTTCATAGTTGGTCCATAGTCACAGCAATAAAGCTCTGTGACAATGATGACCTCTTCTTTCTGACATCAGCGTCCATGTGAGTGAGTACCCCTCCCTAGCCTGCTCCTTCATCAGAAGTAGAGCCTGAAACACTGCAGTTTCTGAGTATCTCGATTGCAAAACACTAAGAAGTGTCTTAGCCTCCTCACCAGGGAATTGTGGAGTGTGAGCTCTTGGAGAGGAAGACCTTTGCTGCGACATCTCATGAGTTTCAGGAGGGACCTTGCCTGGAGGGAATGAATGGCCGTGAGCTTGTGTGTAAGAGGTATGGTGCATGTGTGCATGTGAAGAGTACTGTCCTGGCAGTGGGAAGAACCACATGACCACTGCTGATCTGAATAAGGAACAGTAGTTGATGAAACTTGACAGAGTTGCGTGCATAGACCCTCTAAGCGTGGTATAACTCACTGGCCAAGACACCTCTAGTGTCCCATGGCCACTAGTCAGTTTAGGGAACTTTTAAATTGTGAATTTTCCAGCAACTGCTAGGTTGCATGGATTTTACCATGAAAACTTCCCCTGAGTATGGATGAGTTGTTAAATGTAGAAAATAAAATGCAGTTTTCGAAAGAATTACACTATGGACAGGTGGGGAAAGTTACTCACCTCACTCAAAGATTTGAGCACAGAAACTAAATATCGGTTCTCACTGCTGTTCTAAAACAGGGAAATGTGTCTGTGCTCACAGGGGTCACTCACTTGTGTAGTTCCACAAACACAAGTTTGCTCTTTGTTCTCACATTCACAACGACCCACTCAGACACACTCTAAAAGCACAAGGTCACCCCCATCTGAAAACATGTCAGCTTAACTGAGATACTTGTAAACTTGCTTTACTAGTGATAAAAAAAAAAATGTTTGTTTGCATTCTTCTGAGCAGTCACACACAACCACCAAGATGTAAGTCGGAAGAATATCCCAGGAGGGACTGAACAGTCTCCTGGGAGGTCTGGGGTTGGCCAGAGCCCTCTTCTGGGACCAGTTCCTGTCCAGATGGCAACTCTATCTCAGAATAGTCCAAAATAGTGTGCATGGGATTCTTCACTCTGGGATTTTGTGATTCTGCCTTGTTCTAACTAGTGATGATCCTGACTTTAGCTTTGCTAGTGTGTCTGAAAACATATGGACATTTCTGCCGCCCCAAAAGTTGTTCCAGATTTATCTGGCTAAAGAATGAATTTTTCCAAGTACAGTAAAAACTCTTTATGCAATGCTTTCTTCTATCATAAATTCCATTAGGCCAGGAAGCAAATCTTTTCCTTGGACACTCAGAGATGCTGCTGTTAAAATTCACCAAATCCTGGAGCGTGAGCCATTCCCTGACACTTATTTCCATTGTATTCTTTGGGAAGAGAGGTCTGCCATCTCCACCAGCCCCCATCCTTTCCTAGCCAGTGTCTACCTCCGCCCTAGCCACACTGAGCAGCTATGAAGAAAGCTCCCAGAACAGAAGAGCAGTTATGGGACAGGAAGGGTCAGGCTTGGGGGCTTAGTTTGAGAGGAGGCAAGGACAGAAGCCATCCCAATGGAGCCCATTCCACCTGGTGTCCATGGAGTCTCCTAAGTCAGGAGAGACTGGCAAAGGCAGTTAGGAAGAGTATGAGGGAGGGTCTGGCAAGCAGGGATCCTGCTGCTGAGGTCAGGCAGGCCCTGTTGGAAGTCCCTGGAGAAACCCTTTGTCTAACAGGATGTTTTGCGTCAAAGTCTGAAGCCTTTCAGAAGTGGCTCTAGGAGTGTTGGCCTGACCTTAAAGGAACTCACAGAAAGTGCAACCATAACATGAGTCAGAATCAGACCTTTTTTTTTTTTTTATGAAAAGCCCCCTGAAAGTCAGGCCAACTAAAGATCTCTGTGTCAACTTGCTCTGGACTATCCGTATTTCTAGGTGTGGGTAATTTTGATAGTTTTTCCAATCTTCATCCACTCAACTATTAACACAAGTACTCTGTGTTCCCAGGAGAGGTTGAGAGTAGCAGAGAGCTTGAGTGGTGTGAAGAATCTGAGGCTTCAGTCTCCTTGGGTTAGGAGCAGGTGGAGGGTATGTGTTAGGAATTTTCTTTGCCTTTTGAAGCAGGTCAGAATTAGGATTGAGACTAACTCTACACATAAAGCCTCTGTTTCCCAGAACAGGGCATGTTTCTGTAGGCACTGATGTGTTTCAGAATCATTTGATTACACCTGCTACCACCCTCAGGGGTTTACAGACACCACTAGTCATAGCTGCTTGTATCCCTTGGGTAGGGAAGGTGGATCACCAGCGAGCAGCTGTTATGCTAGTCATGGACACACATGGTGTCAGATGCCTCCATCTTTCCACGGGTCCACTTGGCTTTCCACCTTGGGAGGCCGCCACGGGGCACACTCCTGTCTCTAAGATCTTTGCTTTGTCTGCTCAGCATGTCCTGGGACTCCCCATTATTTGGCCTGTCCCCTCTAGCCTGGCCCAGGAAAGTCTACTGGGAATTGGAGGCTTTGACAGGTTCCTCCTGTGTGAAGCACGGCTGGGTTCAGCATGGCACTGGCCCAACATGGCGCTGGACAGTGAATCCCCTCAATACTGACTTCTGTGTTCTTCTAAATCCCAAAATTGGACTTTCCACTTCTCACACGTGCCAACAGGTCAGCTGTCACTGCATCATTTTGCCCACCCCTAACTCCATCTCCTGTCAAAAGCAAATAAAAGCCCAAAGTTTCTTTGTTTACTTCAGAGGAATCTTGCACTCTTCTGTAGATGCCCACAATAAAGGTTTTCCCCCTTTCTTTTCTTTCTTTTTTTTTTTGCCCTTCTTTCCCTGCCATGCCAAGGAAAAACCTTTCAGGGTTCTAAACCCAGAGCTGAAAGCTGTCAAGGAATGTTCCTAGCCAACCTACCTCTAGCTGAGGTGGTCTCACCTTATGGGCACCAGAAAGCTGAACATTCTAGGCTGACTCCCTCACATGGTCACTGCCACTCAGTGGAGAGGCTGTCCTGGGGTTTCACCTTGGTTGATCTCTGGGTCATGTCCAGGCCTAGGAGCAGGGGCGCCCACCCTGTGCCTGGGCTCTGAATGCCCTTGGCTCTCTTCTATGGCAGTGAGCTGTGGTGGTCTGAAAGGAATGTGTGACCATAGGCTGAGGCAGGATCCAAGAAGGGGCAGACAGGGTGAGGGACAGCTGCAGCAAGGAGAGCATTGTACAGAACAATCGGCCAAGTGGGGTGAGTGAAAGTGTAGGCAGGGTGACAGTGAGCTCTCACTGAGAGTGGCTGGTTTAGATGGAACCCAAGTGGGGAGAGAAGGGCTCCAGGCAGAGGTGGCCTGGATCAGGGTATCAGAGCCTCCGGAAAGGTTAGGTCCACAGACACGCAAAAGAGGAGGGCATGTATAGATGCACATGGAGTGAGAAAGGTGGTGTCCATGGTGGCACCGAGCAGAAGAGAGTGGGCAGGCTAGGAGGAAAACCTCAGGCAGGCACAAGCACTGCTGGTCTAGGGCTTCTTCATGATCTGGTGACTCAAGACCTTCAGAGTCTTCTTTACCCTAGAGGTGACACTCTTCCAGATGTGGCCAGGACAAGTGATGAGCATGTGTATAGAGATCATGCCATCATGTCTCCATCCAAGATGACACTGTGGGGAGTCCTTGTTTCAGAGCTCCCCTGAGGTACACTTGTCAGGCTTGTGTCACAGCCTACCTTCTCCCACTGACAGTCCCACCCCTTTCCTCCTTTGTCCCAAGCAGACTGACCTCCAGCCTTTGTAATCCAAAGCTTCAGATTTAGCCCTGTCCATGGGGTGGGGTGTGGGGGTAAAGAAAATGTGACTGGATATGAGAGATTATCCACTGGCAGTGCTGTCCTGAACAGCATGTCACAGGGCAAACAGGGTACCTGGGATGCGTCCCTCTTGATATGTCAGGGAAAAAGGTGAAAAATATGGCACAGAGAAAAGACAGAAAGAAAATAGACAGCACGTACTGGATCATATGCTCAGTCTCTGTGTGAACTTGGGGGGGTATGTGTGTACGCACGCCTCTGTAAAGGTGTGTTTGCACATGTTGTGAGTTCTTCGTTTCCCTTCACTGAAAAGATTTCACCATGGTGACTCACCAGCAGCCCTAGTAAAATTAGCTTCTAAACATAACTGCTAAATTACTTTCTCGCTAAAACAGCACTTCTAGGATGGTTGGTGGATTCCAGAGATTAGGACTAGAGAGGGCAGAACCGGTCCAGGAACATCTCCTTTGCTGGAACGAGAACTTCTCACAGGATGAATGAGATGTACGATCAGAATCGGGATGCCCATACCAGGCCAGGATGGAGCAGCTTGGGGCTGCATCCAGCACAGCTCTCTGCTTGTTGGGGAGGGGTTGGGGAAAGGATGGTGGGGTGATGGAGAAATAAAGAGTCAGGATACAGAAAGCTGAGGTCAGCTGAGCCCTTTCTCCAGATGGGAAGAAAAAAACTGCTCAACCATCTCAGCGCATTTATTTACCCATTCAGCAGGTTGAGCTCACATACCACCCTTATGCCTAGCAACCTGTTTGTGTGACAGCCTCAGGGAACTTATTCTCAGAGCTAGAGCAGCTTGCTCACACGGCTGTTCTTAGGCTTCTTTTTTCTCCAACTGACCTTCCTCCAGCCCTGAGTGTGAAATCAATCTCCAGCTTCAGCTGCTCCTCACAGCAGGCGTCAGCCATTTGAAAACATCACAGCACACAAAACTGACTTGTTAAAGACACGGAAAATCAGGCAGTAACGGAGAAGCAAGATGGAAATGATGTGAACATCCCATACGTCCCAGGGAATGTAGCCAGGCAGTGCTCAGAGGATTCCTAGAGCTGGGTGGAAGGAGGGAAAATTTGGAAGGCAGAGGAAGGTGAAAAGCCAAGGGCAGAGTGTCACAGAGGGGATTGCTGCACAGAGAGAACCCCGGAGAGGAGAGAGATTCTACCTCAGGTCGTCCTCTGAGCACTCACGAGGTGAAGCTCTTGAAACAGTTGGAGGGAGCCAGAGTGAGGCAGGATAATACCTTTAGCATTACAGAAATATCTAAAACAAAAATAATGCTTTTGTGTAGTGTTTCCCAAAATGTGCGAGTAAGCTGTATGACAGCAGTACTACAAATTACAGAATGGATAATAAATGGAAAGGCAATGTTTTTAAGACTTTATTATGGTTGTGAAGTGGCATACTATCAAATGAAAGTAGATGGTATGACAATACTATCAAATGAAAATGAAAATAAATTACAAGTATATAATATAAACCTCAAACAGCCATAAAACAATGTGGCACATTTTTAAAAAGGAAAGAGTGAACAGATGAGATAAATGAAAAATACGTAGTGCACAGGTGGTAAATCTATTCCCTGACCTATATATAATCACAACAAATTAAATTAAAAGACCTCAATATATGAATTACAAGCCAAAGATGGCCAGGGTAGATAAATTTCAGAAAGCTAGATGCAACTATATGCTTCCTACAATAAATTTACTTTAAATATAATTCAAATGCAGTGAGTGTAAAAAGATGGATGTAGACCACAAATACATTAATAAAAAGAAAGCTGGATTAGCTATTATAGTATGTTCAAGGAGATTTCAAAGCACAGAATATGAGCAATGATAAACAGCATCATTTCACAATGACAAAGATTTCAATTCAACAAGTGAATGTTTAGGTGTTCAGGAATGCAGGTGCAAGGTACAAAGACTAATTGATAGATTTAAAAGAGGAATCTATCCACAACTGTGGTAGGAAATTTCAACTCTAACTCTAAGAGAAGAACATAAAGACAGAAAATCTTTACATCTGTAAAGACAGAGAAGATTTGAATAACATATCAACCTGGTGTATTTCCAGAGGGCTGGCTTCCTACCATCAGTGCAACCCACATTTAAGTGCTGAGAAGCACTTACCAAGGCAAACTATATTCTGGGACATATTATAATTTTCAGTAAGCTTGAAAAGATTCATTTCATACCAGTTTGGTCTCTGGAAAAGAAGTTAACTGAGTTATTAATAGCAGGAAATTAAAAGTGAAAAAATACTATAAAATCTCAAAGTACCTAAAAAAAGTTAACATATTTTTAACCAACCCATGTACCAAAGAATGAATTAGGAAAGGAATTGGATCCAGGTGTGGATTCTGTAATCCCAGAATGCCAGAGGCTCAGGCAGGTGGATCGTGAGTTAGAAGCCAGCTTAGGCTACATACAGAGTTCGAGGACAGCATAAGTTACAGAGCTGCATACCCAGAACATTTCTCAAAAGTGCAAAGAAATTGGAAAATGTTTTGAATTTCTAGAGCACTAAGTACCTATTAGAAAGCAAGACTCACATGATTAATTTATACTTCCAAATCAAGCATCTAGAACAAATGAAGCTGAAAGTAAGATATGCAAAAATATTAAAGATCCAGGTAGAAATCAATGAAATAGACAACAGTAATAAAAACAATAGAAAGATTAATGAACCAGAAAGTGAGGTTGGTAAGGAAATGTAGAGAAAAGAGAGTCTGTCTGCCAGGAGTGGGAATGACAGAGCACTAGAGTTCTACAAATATAAAACAAAAGGATATTAGAACCAATTTATTCCAATAAATTCAGTAACTCCAGTGAAATAGAAAAAAGATTCCCCAAAGAACAAAGCTACTAAAGGTCACTCAGCAAGAGATAATCTACTAAAGATATTCCATTTACTTGTAAAACTTTCCTACAAAGAAAATCCCAGGTCATGAGAGTATCACTGGTAAATTCAATTAAGCATGCAGGGGAGAAGCTACAGTAATCTCATTTCGGTCCTTAAGGGAGTGAAACTCCTGCTCCATCCTAGGATGCCAGCAGTATTCTGTAATGAAAACAGTTAAAAGCAAAGAGCTTACAGGAAAATACAAGAAAACCCTAACAGAATTTACCAAGATTCAGAAAGATAAAAGCCAGCTTATCCCAGGAATGAAAGATTGCTTGAACATGAATAAATGCAATTCATTTCAGTAATAAAATTTGGGAAAACAAATACATCTATTTATCTCAATCAATATAGAGAAAATGTTTGAAAAAGTCTAACATTCATTTGTAATGCATATTTGCTACAAACTATGAAAAAATCTTCCTCAGTTTGATGAAAGACATTATGTGGGACCTGGAAATAACACAACTCACTGAAGGCTGTGTGTTAGGGTCAAGGGAGTGGCCATGATTTACAGTCTCATTACCTTTTTAAAGCACTGTATTTAAAGTCTTAGCCAGTACACTAATGTGAGAAAAGGAATGAATGACAGCTGTAAACAGAAAAAGCAAAATAATTTTATTTTTGCAAAAGAATAATAGAACAGCCTATGGAACTCACAGATGTGTTGCTTTAACAAATAAGTGAGTACTAAAAGACTCATGTATATAAGATAAATAAATATGCACTTTATTATTTTTTTTCTCCTTTTTGGTACCAGGGATTGAACTCATGACCTTGTGCTTGCCAGACAGGTGCTTATGCTGCTGAGCTAAATCCCCAGCCTTAAATATGCACTTTAAATGCAGCAGTAAAAATAAGAAATTGTAGTTGACAGTAAAGTAGCGTTTATAAAAGGATCATTAGTGTATAATATTTAGAGATAAATTTGTCAACAGATAAACATGACCTGTTCACTTAAAATCATGAAACATTTTGGAAGGAAATTGAGGATTTAATAAACAGAAAGACTTAGTGTTGTCCGGATGCCAGGTCTCCTGAATTACTCTGTGCACTCCCCACTGTTTCAACTGGAATAACAGCACTCCTGTTGTTGTCCTTAAAGAAATTGAGAAATTGATTTTGCAGTTCATTTAGACATTCAAGCTGTACAGCTGAAGAGCCCAGCATTAGAGAAGGATAACAGACAGGTATATTCTCACTGCTTAATTTCAAGGCTTACCCTTGAGACACAACGGGTGGTGAGGTGCACAGACAGGCAGGTGCATGTATGGGTGGCACAGTGGAGTAATGTACTAACACACCTAAGACCTATCAATTTTCAATAAAGGTAACTCAGTGGAGAACAAAAATGGTCTTTTGACAGATTTGTTGGAACAATCAGAACTTAGGCAAAAAAATAAATTTTTATTCACAGTTGATGCTATGGAAAAAATTGAATTCAAAAGAGGTCACAGACATAATATAAAATATAACACTGAACATTTTAGTACACATCATAGGGGAACATTTTTGTATACTAATGTTAGGCAAAGGTATTTTAAATTTGACAACAAACATGATTCACATTCAAAATGTAGAGCATGTATTCATGAGAAGAGACCCCTGTTAAAGTACAGAGGAAAAATGAAGTCATAGATGGGGGAAGTTATTTGCAAATCTCTCTAAAAACAGGCATATGCTTCAATACAAAAGGTCCCTCAAAATCAAACAGTAAAGAAACTGTTAGATCCCCCACCTGAGAGATGGCACAGTCATCATGGCAGTGGTTCAAAGCTGTGCCCTGATAATGCACACCTCCTTCTTCCCAGAAGCCCCTATGGCTTCTCCCTCCCAAAAGTCTTCCAGAGCTCAGGCATGTAAAGGTTTACCAACCCCTGCACTCTCACAGAATAAATCAGCTCACACCAGCCATCAGAGCCCTCCCCATAAGAGGCTGTATCAGGCAGAACCTGCCCTTTGTCTGTAGAGAGCCGCTACGGGCCTTCCCTGTGGTGACTCCCTCCATGCCCTCCCCACTTATTAAACTCTTTTCTTATCTACTTGCCTCCTCTCTTTAATATTCTGCACTGTTCTAGATTGAGTACAAAATCAGAAACAAGATCAAAAACCAGGCAAAAATTATGAACAGACACATTAGCAGAAAAGATCAATGGATAGAAAATTGCATATATTAAGTGAGTTCAATAGCATTTGCTATTAAGGAAATGCAAATGGAAATACTGGGTTGCTTATCCATGCCTACTGGATAGCTAACATCAGAAAGTCTGATCATACTAAGTGTTGGTGGAAACTGGTTTGAGGTTATTGATTCATACCTGACTCCTGCAGGGTAATGGACTTCAGCACAGGCAGAGCCCTACCCAAGTACTGAGCATGAGACATTTCCTGTTGAATATCAAGATGTCTAGGAGCCTGGAGCCATAAAGATGCAAAGAAATTCCTTCTCTTCTTTCTCTGCTGGGCCCTCCAGAGGAAGTGTCTCTTTGGAGAAGCATGGATGCTTTTTTTGAAGTAAGAAAAATAGCTATTCTTCACTTTGAAAACAATTTCTGTGCTCTGCGCCCCCAAACTTCAAGCTGAAACCACAAAGGATGAGGGCACAGTCTAATGGTGGTGAGGAGACAGAGTTGACTGCTCTCTCAAAAACTCCAGGAGGCTGGGATTTGCATTAGCTGTTTTGTTCGTGCCAATACTAGGAAACTAATTAAGATTTACGCTCATCTGAATAGTAGCTTCAGATGGAAACCAGCTGTGCTTATGATTTCTTGCAGAATTTACAGGTAACTTATTTTAAGTCTTAAACTATCTCCAAAGAGAGAGAGAGAGAGAGAGAGAGAGAGAGAGAGAGAGAAATTCTCTGGGAACTATGCAAGTAGTTTTACTGAAAAATCACAGGCCCCTGACTAAGTATTTTGCCACACTAATTAATCATTATAACAAGGCAGAAAGTTTTGAATTTTTGCCTGTATTTCATAAAGGAAGAATCTGAGGGTTACAGAACTGACTTGTCTGCTATTCAAGAGTGAATCAAAGATTAAACCATAAGGTCTGATGTAAGCCAGCGCTTTTTCCACACTGCCCCCCATGTCTATATTTAGGTCCCGTGAAGAGGTCTGGAAAATCCATCTGCCCTTTCGGAGGTGAATTTGATACATTCCCACTTGCTTTAGTGGAGAAGGAAAACACTGAAGAGAGAAGCAAAATTGCAGGGAGCCGGGGGAGCTGGGCAGCCACAGCCTCTATCTGAATATTTCATCTCCTAAAAATAGTTTGTGCCTCCGTATGTACTTTACGTATATATTTAGTATGACCACAAGCACCCCTCAAAATGGCCCTTCAAAATGACTTTTTAATGCCTCATCAAGAATCGGTTTCCTTATAAATGTCCTGCATTTTCCCCATCATGAAATTTTATATTAATTTTTACTTCTAACTACCAAACTCTTTAAATATTTATGGTTAGACTTTTTTTGCCCCTAAACACTGTACCCACTCCCATAATAAGCACCTCAAACCTTTTCTTTAACAGCAGTTTAAAGGGTTCATGAATTGAGTTTGGTATGACCTTAGAACAAACACATAGTTTTTAAAGAAATGAAGGACCACAGAGCCCATGATTCCTTTAATGTGAAATGTCCAGATCTACAAGTTCATAGAGACGCAAAGTGCATTAGTGGTCGGGTTGGGCAGGATATGGCCAGCAATAAAGAGGGAACATTAATAAGTATAAGGTTTCTTTTAGAATAAAAATGCTCTGAAATCATATTTTGGTTACACAACCCTGAAACTATTCTAAAAACATTGAGCTGTGTGGCTTACGAACTTTATCTCAATAAAAACATTAAAATATGGTTCCTCCAAAAGAGATCAGCACATGGAATTTCAGTACATTTATATATACATATATATATATATATTAATTTAGTGAATTTTAATAAGGTATAGTTAACATGCATTTTATAAGGATTTGATTTTTACTTGAGTTTGAGTTAATTTTCTATTTTTGTTTTTATACAATCTTCAAAAAGCATGAATCCTGGCTCTTAAACTTTTTGAGTGACCTTAAACAAGCTACTTGACTTTTTGAAGACTTGTGTTCTTCACTCACAAACAAAAAACTACAGTATAACTTTCGAATTTGTTTGGAAGTCAAATATTTTTATGCCGCTTATGTTATTTGTTGTTGTGGTTGTTGTTCAAGCTTGCTTGCGTACTGAGAGGTTTTGTGTATCAATATAAACTATCAATTTTAGTATTGTTTTCTCTAGTTCTGCAAAGAACATTATTAGCGTGTTGATGGGGAGTGCCCTGAATTCAAGGATTGTCTTGGGTATTGTGAACACTTTAATACTAGGATTCTGTCCATTCAGGAACCCAGGATGTCTTTCCATATTTAAACATTTTCTTCTATTTATTTTATCAGTGGGTTATGCTTTTCAGTACAGAGATTTTTCATCTCGGTATATTTCAGGGTTCTGGTTTTTGTTTTCTTATTTTTGTTTTTATTTTTTTTGCCCATTTCTCGATGGGATTGTTTTCTTGATTTCTCTCTCAGACCATTCACTGGTCGCATATAAAAATACCACTGATTTTTGTACACTGATTTTGTAACCTACAACTTGGCTGAGTTTATTTATTAGTTCTAATGTCTGCTGGTGGAATCTTTAATCTGGTTACCTGGGGCAAGATACAAACCAAGCACAGAAAGACAAGTACCACGTGATCTCACTCATATTGGAATCTAATGAAACTGGTTTGACAGAAGGTGAGAAGCTTATACTAAAGAGCCTAGAGACAGACAGGAGGGGAGAGGATGAGGAGATAGTAACCAATGAATATAAAAGACAAAGTTCTCATGCAGAGTAGGGTGATTTGGTGTTATGCATTTCAAAACTCAAGTGACATTTTCAATGTTTTCACAACAAAAAAAATGATGGCTACTTAAAGGGATAGACGTACTTAACCTAATTTGAACATTCCACACACAAAAAAACGCATCAACACATGACATGGTATCCCATGAATATTCTGATTTTATGTGATAATTTAAAAAGTTGTAGAATTTTTAAGAAGAAAGAGAATAATACTTCCGCCCTTACCCGTACATGCCAATATACACACACCCAAATGACTAACACATATTTCTTTCTGGGAAAGACTTTGGAAAGGCAGAAAAGAAGAAAAATATTGTCTCACAGACACACATGAGTGAGAAACACTCACGACAAAAGAACTGCAAATATTGTGACCGGCGGCTTGGAAAGGATCTTTAGATTTTTAACCTCTTGACTACCTTTGAAGATTCTCAAGCTATGCCTGTCTCCACATCACAGCTGCTCTACTGAGACAGGATCCTGGAAATGCGACAAAAAAGTGCAAGAAATAGATAAAGAGAGACCCGTTCCATGCCGTAAAATCACTCTAATGAATTCTTTACCATAATTAATCATTGATTATAAACTCCACTCAAGTCTGCAAGTTGACTGTCAAGCAGGGCTAAGTTTACCAGCAATACCTCTTGAAAAAGAAACATCACTTTGAAGATTGACAGCTAACTGTGTCAGGAGGGAGATGAAATGACAAGCTTACGTAATTTTCAAAATGAAAACCGATTGAGATTGATAAAGGTTTGTGATGTGATAGTTTAGGATTGGTGCATGAGTTGGAATTTTTAAAAGAACATCCCTGTTTGGTAAATAAACATTCCTACTCAGATAAGCAATATGTTAATACAATAAAAAGAAGTTCGTGCCAATGACCAAACTGTTTCTCTGAATAAAGTTAACTTACAAGAATTTCACTAAAGTTGTATCTAGAACGTCACTTCATGGTTTTTAGCACAGGTACCAAGAAAACCAACTCATTTGTCCCAGACACTGGTGCTATGAATGTGCCTAAAACCAAAAAAGAGTGAGGACAAAACTTAGGATTGCTTTGATTATCTGAATTAGACATATTGTGAAAATATTGGAACCAGAAATTAGATTCATAGCCAAAGGGATTGGAGATAGAAAATGCATGATACGGACGGGAGCACAGACTTTGTAGGTGAGAGACAGACTGTCCTTTAACTCTGCGGAGCCCTACGAAAGCAGAAATCCATGAGACACAGGAGAATGGCGGTGAACGCGCTCAGCTGAATGCATGGAAATTGTCAGAGCCAGGCATTTTCCAGTGTGCAGTGGGTCTTGGGTTGCAATTTTCTCCCTCTCACAAAGTACGTCTAATATTTGTCTTCATCTGCATAGGTTATTTGCTCCAAAAGTTCGTCAGCCAATGAACCCCTGACAATTTTTACTGTAAGATTTTCTAACAAGAAGGTGGTCCAGAGATCACCTCTAGGAGATACAGTTCCAGAGTCTAAACTCTGGAATTTAATGGGCCAATGTATATAGGTTCTCTTCTAACATGCTCTTGACCCATTTTTCTTTCCTTTGCTTTGAAATGTCAGCGCCTCAAAATTTGGAGTGTAGCAAAAGTTACTTGGAAACTATTGGTCACGAGGCTGATTGAAGTCATGGATATTTTGAAGCACTTGCTGTCCACCAAGTAGTATAGAGCTGGGAAGTGGGATAATAGCTCATGTGGTAGTGAACATGGCAACAGTTGGCATATGGGGAAAGTATATGACTGCTAGAGTCTGGAGCCATGACAACGAGAGGAAGACCCTGCATCGAGGCCCCAGGGTGACAGATATTGGGACAATCAGGACCTGCACTGTGTTGAATGACCTTACCCCATGAGAGGAATAGCAGGTCTGGTAAGAGGCACATCTCTCAGGGCTCTGAGGACAATCTCAGCAAAACTAGACTTATCTATTTGTTCCCTAACTTGGGAAAAAGCACTATGAAGTTTATATGTATGTTTTCTTTCTTTCTTTTTTTTTTTTCCTCAAGCCATGCAATTCTGACCAGTAAAATTGTAAACAATTTTGAGAAAAATCAAATAATGACCAGGACACAATCATGACTCATTAATTAGTGTAATTACATGAAATCCAAGAAGGAGCTCTGAGGCTTGGGCTCTTGGGTTTCTCCTTTCTTTCATCTCAGTTCCATGTGGCTGAGCATAGACCTGCTCCACAGTGGGGTTCAGAAGCACGAAAGGTTTTCCCTGCTCTGACTGAGGCTTTTTTGTGATAGTTCACAAGGTCCCACATCAGGTCCTCTGGCACCACCAAGCGGCCACCTGGAGGGCCCCTCTGATCACCCTCTTGTAATTTACTACTAATTCTTCTTCCCACTGTCTCCTTCTGCATCTGGAGCCAGATTTTCGAGCTTCATCATTACTTGTGATGCAATTAGGTGCGTTTGTCGCCACTGGTGTTGCACCTTGGTGTTCCCCTGGATTGCAGTGTGATGCTTTTCTGCTTTGCATACTCTGGCTTTTTGATGGCTTTGGGATTTGTCAAATGGTGTCATAGATACATCACCCTTTACCATGCAGAACAATTCTACCAGCTACTGTGTCTCATGAGTGGTTCATGTTTAATCAACCCTTTCCCAAACCCTTGGAGCCTTCTGTCTCTGTAGCCTTACCTTCCAGGTTGTGTGTAAGTGGAAAAGCATAGCATGGACCCCTTGGCTCTGGTTTATTCAATGTACCTAAATGTATTTAGACTAATGTATGTGAATTGGCTGCTTACTCTTGGCTGTCTGATTGGAGAAAAGTCTGTTTACCTATTCATGTGTGAGGGACACATGTCTATTTCCACTAGAATATGTCATGCATGAAGCTGCAATAAACACTGCAGACAGCTTTTTGTGCAAATGAGGCTTTCTGTTCACTCAGATGTGTTCAGTGGGGTGTTTCCTAAGCCCTCTGTGTTTATCTCTCCCAGAAACAGACCACATGGATTCTGAGTCCCCGTGGTACTGTGGCCTCCTTAGCGCCTTACTGACAAGGCGTGGGACTCATGGTTCTGCCTCCACACCAGGAATTGGTATTTTAGTTTGTGTTTTAATTTTAATTTTGAGAGAGAGAGAGAGACAGAGACACGGAGACTGAGATAGGGAGAAACAGAGAAAGAGAGGAGAGACAGAGAAAGAGAGAGAGAGAGAGAGAAAGAGAGAGCACTTGACCAGACGTGTGATTTGAGACTAACTTCCTTGATTCTGCATCTCACCTTTTCTCTGCTTTTTTTTTTTTTTTTGCAGTACATAATTTTTAGTGTAGTTAAATTTTCCAAGATATCTTTTATGGAAAATTCTTGTGGTGCAGCACACAGAAACTAATGTCTAAAAACTAAGGTTATGCAGCTTTTGTTTTATGCTTTCTTCAGAATGTTCTGTAGTTGTACATGTTACATCTATGTCTATAACTTATTATGGATTAATAGTTGCATAAGGTACGAGGGACAAAACTGATACTCATTTTTGGCTTGTGAATACCGTTGTTCCAACACGAGTATGAAATTATGAAAGGTGTCTCTTCCCCCACTAAAGTGACTGTACCTTTGCCCCAAAGTCATTTATCAATAGATGGTCAAGTCTGCTTCTGAAGTCTCTGTTTTGTCCCATTGGGCTGTTTACTGCACCAAGAGCATCACCTCAAATTGATTACTGTAATTATTGTTCATTACTATAGATTTACAGGAAATCTGGAAACTGTATAACGTGAGTTTTATAATTTTTTTTTGCTTATTTTTTCATAAGTGTTCCAGTTACTCTTCATTTTTTTCTTCAGGAATTGCTGTGGTTATTGTAACTCTTTTGCTTTTCTACCCGAGTTTTCGATTCAGACTGTTGACGTCTCAAAATGAATTTGAGGGAGATCGGATTGATGGAACTAGGGGGGGAAAGGAGAGATTAATATCTTTAACAGACTGAGTCTTCTAATCAATAAAACTCCATATTTTTCTAATTCTTTAGATCTTTTTTCTCTTTGTTTCAGTGTTTTGTAGTTTTCAATCAAGAAATCTTGCACAAATTTTGTTATATTTCTACCCAAGGGTTCTGTTTGTTTGGGTGCTCCTGTGATATTTTTAACATTTAAAATAGAAATATTCTTGTAAACATGTTAGGTGTACATAATGATCATAACAGTATGTAAATATTTTAGGTTTTATGTAAATTGTTTAATTTATGGACATTTCTAGTATAAGATTTTCTAATTTTCTAATACAAAATTTTAATATTCTAAACGTCTCCGTCTCCAAGGACTCATTAGCTATGTCCCACAAAATCTGTATGTTGTGTTTTTGTTTTAATTTAGATCACCATATTTGTATTTTATCAAAGTACTTTTTTTTTTTTTTGTACCAGGGATCAAATTCACAGTGCCTTGAATTTAGATTGCCTGGCAGGCACTTACACCACTGATCTAAATCCTCAGCTTTATGAAAGTATTTTTAATATGTCTTTTGGTCCATGGATGATTTAGAAGTATGTTCTCTAGGTGCCAAATATTCAGATTGTCCTGCTACATTTTTTTTTTACAGTTTATATCACTTTGGTCTGAAAACATACTTTATTTGTTCTCTATTCTTTTATCATTTTAAAGCCAACATCATTATAAAATTGCTTTTTATTTTGGTGAATATTTGTATTTTTTAAAATGTACTTTTCTATTCTTAGGGGAATCTTCTATGAATTCACCAGCAACTGGTTAATTGTGTTTATAGAAAATACTAACAGGAAAAAAAGTAAAGATTGGTTTGGCACCATTTCACCACAAAGTATACAAATGAAAAAATAAATTTTAAATGAAAAACTAAAAATGAAAATCTTGTTTGTTTCAAAACACACTAAAATTACTTCACAGACTGAGAAAAAAAGATAATAAATATGGGGCAGGGGCTTTTTCTGAGTAGTAAAGTACAATTCAGTGGTACAACATAAAAATTCCAGACAAATATGGGAAGATTTTAATGGGTGCTTCAGCAGTGACAGAAAGCAAAAGAAATACGCCCGTTAGCACTGGATTTCAGCAGATGGAGATGAAATCCACAGAGACATACCCTGGGAGCAGTTTGCACGGCCAAAGCTTAAGAGTATGACAAGGTAAAGCCAAGGACCCATGGCAATGTGAGCTTTTGTACCTCTGGGAAACTCCTTCAGAAAACTGTTTATCAAGTCTATAAATGATCAAACATACATCTGTCATGCAACTCAATTATTCTATTAGAATTAATACATTTGAAACACAAAATGTTAAAATAAATGGTCACGGCACCTTTTATTCATAATAGACACCAAACTACGAATAACTTAAATGCCCATCAACAGAGAGATAAGTAAAGAGATCATGTTATATTCATGCAGCAGAATACTACGTGCCCATAAAAAAAAGAAACAAGGAAAATCAAGCAAAAATTTTGAATCTAAATTTGTTACATAAAATAAAAGAAACCAGATAAAAGCTAAGGAAGAGCATATACTATAAAATTTTGGGGGCTGGGGATTTAGCTCAGCAGTATAAAAGCCTGCCTTGCAAGCGTGCATTCGTAAGTTCGATCCCTGGTACCAATTAAAAAAAAAAAAAGATTTTATTTATGTAAAATTCTAAAAAATAAAAACTATTTTACTAGGAAAGAAAGAAAATTGGTGGTTGCCTACAGACAGAGAGAGATGGAGGATTAGTCTCCAAGGAGTATGCAGAATCCTTTAGGTTAATGGAAATATTTTTCATGAGATCTTTCAAGATAGCACTTTAAATATGTGTAATTTATTTGAAAATAATTATATTAGTATAAGATAAAATAAAGACATTTTTGGATAAATAAAAGCTAATACATGTCTTGTGTGAGAACTAAACAAGTAATGAATTATAAAACTAATGCATACAGCTGAAAAACCCAAATTGGTACCAGAGGAAGTAGAGTAATAAAGATAGAACTAAGAGGCCAGGAGTTCAGCTCAGTGGCACAAGTTCCTGCCTGGGAAGTGCAAGGTTGTGAGTTCAATCCCTGCTACAAGAGTTAAGAATTCTAGAAAAAGCAAATGTAAGAAAATACTGTTTAAAGCAACAATAATAATATTAATGTGAGCTGTACAAGGTATAAAAGTAAAACTTCATATTTCAATGACCCACTTTGGAAAAAAAGGAGTTAAGGTGTGTTATGTACATGTGTCAGCTTCCACAAGGCGTGTGGACATTGCATACTATACACATGCACTAATAAAAGAAAACTAACCACAAATAGATAAAAAGGACAAACTTTACATTACAATTTAGTATAAAATGGTATTGAGTTGTGAGCTTTTTGCATTTTCATGGAAATACTGAAACTATTAATTGTTCATTGCTCAAAAATGCCTATTGTATTTTCTAGAATAACTGCTAGAGGAAATCTAAAAGAATATGATTGAAATATAACAAAAGAAACAATTGACAAAAATAATTTATTTTAAATAAATTAAGAAAGTTGAATATAGAAACAAAATTAGACAAGAATCAGGTAAGAGTGAAAATTTAAACACGGTAATAACAATAAATGCAAAAAACTGAACAATTCCATTAAAATACAAACAATAACAATATATTTTTTAAATCACCTAACATGATATAGTTTATAGGAGATGCGTTTTAAGTAAAAGGACATAGGTTGAAAACAAATGGATGTAAAGTAGAAGCCGTGATAATATTTGCCAAGAGAACTTGTATAACTATATCAGTATGCGAGAGTTTCCTTTCAAAAGACTAAAAATTTACCTAAATTAAAGGGGATAGTTCATAAAGAAAGACATAAAACTTACAATTGCATGATATCATTAAATTAAGATGGGGAAAAAATTGCAGAATCAAGAAAGGAAAATTTCCATAAACATAGCTGAGCATTTTAAAACAGTTTCATGAGAAGCTGACAGAATAAAAATTCTAAAGGGCAAAATCTGTGGAGGTGAATTGCATGACCCAGCTCAGTTTGCCTAAATGGTGCTTACAGAACACAGTGCCTATTGGCACAGAGGTGGCATGTATTTTGTTTGCATGGTCAAGGACCATTTTAACCAGCATTGACTGGGTCATAGAGCATAGGACAGTAAATAAGTGGATATACTCACACAAAGTACACGTCCTTGCCCCATGAGTGGCACCCTCCGGCACAGCAGGAAGGTGTCTACATTCACCTCACCACATGCTTCTGTCCTGTGCAGGAGTCCAAGAAGACGCGTGTTGTAACTTGGACACCTTTCAACTTGAAAGATAAAGAAAACATGCCTATCGAAGCTTGCAGAACTGAAGCCAAAACAGTGACCGTGTGATAGCTTTTGTTGTACCTATTTACAATCACAAGAAAGCACCCCCAGAAACTAGAAAAACAGCAGGATATTAAACCCAAAGTTAGGAAATGATAAACTGAGACAGGAGAGTTTTCTGAATGAGCACATAGCAATTTGATTTTTCTTTGCCTAAATTTTTCTGATTGAAGAGCAACCAAAACTGTACACTCTACTCACCACCTTACATACTTCAGGCTCCAGAGGTCTATTAAGGTCTGCAAGGAACAGAATACACAAGCTACGTGAGCATTTCAAACTAACACATTCCAGCTTCAGTAAAAGCACAGAAGAATATAAAATCATTTTTCAAAGGCCCAGTACTAAAACACTAGCTCCTGTTAGGTCCTGTCTGCCCCTCAGAGAGGCTGAGCAGCAGCAGGGCTGAGGAGGACCCATCCTGCCTGGCTCCGTCCCTGGAAGCTGAGCCCTGAGTCACAGGAAACCTCTAGACCAGCATGCAACTCGCCAGACTTCCAGCTGTGCACTGAGGCCAGCTCTCTACTCAGGCAGCTTTGCTTCCTTTTTCCTCCCCAAATCCAAAGCTTTTCCATGGATCTTTCTACTCCCACACGCCAGCATCAAGATGGAGAGGAAAGAGTTATCTTTGCTACTCTGAGTGGAAGGAGATAGATGCAGAAAGGTGTTGGCTCTGTACTATCCAGCCCCTTGGAAATAGATTGAGACTCAGGAGCCTCAGTCCTACCCTCTCCCTGTAATCTGGAGGCAGTTACAGAGCAGATGGTGCAGAAGGTCAGCCATGAGGAGTTCGGAGAGGTAGGAAGTTCAGGAGGAGGGAAGGCGTAGGGGCAGGCTGTGACCAGCACCCAGCACCCAGGACAGAGGGCAGGTGTGTGGACAGCTTTCACATTTGCCATCCTAAGACATGTTGAAAATTTATATTCTTCTTTTTAAACAAAAATGACTAATTAGGTCATACCTTCAGTTTTAGCTGTCACATACTTTCCATCAGCAACTGCACTGTTAAGTTCATCAACTGCTTGGCCCAAGGAAGAGTTCTATCATCCCGAGGGAGGCTTTGGTGAGAAACCCAAGCTCAGCCCAAGGCCTCTATGTCCATTGAAGTTGTAATAACAGGAAGAAGGTGAGGGCAGCTGGGCTGCTGCAGGGCTGGTGGGGTGGAGCCAAGGCCCCAGGGGTTGCTGTGTGTGAAACCGACCTTGGGATTCTCACTCGGTCAGCAGAGGGACATTCATCTTGCCCTGATAGGGCAGTAAATCCTCCTTGCTCCTGACCTGTGACCACTTGCTTAGTGCCTCGGGGTGGACCACAAATAGCAATAAATAACTGAGCCCATCACTATTGTGAAATGCAAATCCTAGGTTTAAAAATGTGTTTCGACACAAAGTCATGGGAATGGAAGTACAGGCACCAAAACAGAGTTACATAACAGGGGTAATAAATTCCAGATGTCAAGTAGCAAATGTGACGAGAGAAAGCCACCTAAGCGGTGGCTCTCCACAGCTTGCTTAGGGTTCACAAGCAGCCCCGCTCTGCGACCTCACAAACCACTGCTTGGACATCCTGATGAGAGTTTAGACAAGCAGAAAGCAGAAACTGTGGTTGTTCTTTTTTTCACAAGTGGAAGAGCAGAAGAAAGAAAAATGCTGTTCGCTATTTGCCGTTAAGGCTGTGGGAATTAAGAGTCAAGCAGAGGCTTCTTAGCTGTGGTTTAGGGAACTAATTCCACCAGAGCAGCCCAAGGCCAGGTGTTGAAGATGTGCACTGACGCTCCCCAGCTCTGCTGCAGAGTTCCTACTTGCCAAGAGAAGCAACAGGGTGCATAAGTTTTGGGTTATATAAAACTTCATGGTTCTGGCATGTTTTCCTAATCTTCACCCCAACACTGCAGGTTGTTTGATACTGGGTAATTCACCTCCTATGCTGATTAATCTTGATTGTCACCTTGCTTGGATTCTGAGCCTCGTGGAGGGTACTGACCTCATCGAGGAATAATCCACCCATGAGTTCCTAGCTGAATGCGGCCTGGAGAAGAAACACAGGGCATGGTTTAAGGAGGTAGATGATGACTGTGTGACCTGGTCTCTGGGCCCTTGCTCTCTGGCTCTTCCCCTGCTCTCTGCTTCCCATATGTCAAGACTTGGGCAGTTTCCCTTCACCATGCCCTTCTCCCATGACACTCCTGCTTTCTAACCAGCCAATCAAGGACCGAAACCATGAGCCCAAATAAACACATCTTCCTTTAAATTGTGTATGTCAGATATTTCTAATAGCAACAGAAAGCAAACCAATATCCTTCCCTTCTCAAAATCTCTGTTTATTTCTGAAATGAAATCATAACAGCGTCTCACTCATAGGAACACAGTGAGTGTTTGTGGGAATGGGGCATTTAAACCATCTGGGCATGGTGCCTTCTAGTTTGAAACCTTTGTCTAATTAGCTTCTCTACATGTCACAGCTTCACACATGACCAGCTTTTTTCTTCCCTTGTTCCTTTGGCTGAATTATCCAGCTCTATGTGAAGTAAGGCAGGATAAAGGAACTCAAGAATGTCGGTGACAGGTAGAGACTATGACACCAGGGAAAGGTTGTTACTTGTGGCGCTGAGAGTTCCACCCAAGATCGGGCATAGGGTGGAGGCTCCAGCAGAGGGAATGCACGCTCACGACCGGAGCTAAGGGGAGGAATCTGGCACCGTACGTGGTCAGAGGGCAGGTGGACCGCGCTAGCCCTGCACCGTGGGGAAGGAGTGGCTGCTGCCGGTGAGGGTCCAGCCCCTGATGGATGGATGGGAGCTACGCCCTGAGGAAGACAGTCAGGGAAAGAAGAGGCAGACGCAGCCTCCACCCTGACATGGGAAGCAGGATGGAGCTAGAGGAGGTGACCGTGCCCAGCTGGATGCCATGGCAGCACTCCCTGGGCTTGGACATTACTTTCATCCCTAGTGCTTCTTCCTCTTCACTCTCCTGAACTAAGATTTGCACACTGCTTGTTCCCTGACTCTCACTCTGGGCCTTGTACAACTGCAGTCCAAACTGTACTTTAAGCGGAATTTCAGCTCTGCACCAGATGGCAGAGACCTATCTTTTCCTGGTCTTTTCAATAAGCGTGACTAGAAAACTTGAGAATAAAATGCTGCCCGAAGCAACAGAAGAAGAACTCTGGGTGGCGGCTGCATAGAGGTGTCAGCTTGCTGCCAGAGCTGGCGGAAGGGCACAGCAGCAGGCTGAAGATGGCCCACAGGGATCCTGCCCAGACCAGACTACAGCAGAACCCACTCAGGTGGGCTGGCTCCTCCCGGTTCTGGTTCCAGTTCCAACAAGTGTCACTGCGGTGGCCCTAGGCACAGAGAGAACCACCGCGCAGGGCTGGGCAGGAGTCCTCAAGAGAGCAAGTGACAAAAGAAGCCCTGAGGTCCTCATTGCCACAGCCCCCTCTCCCACAGCAGCACAAAGCCATCTTGCAGTTGTGACAGGAACTGTTCCTCTGCAGTTTGCTCCAGGAATTTGCTCTTGTCCATAGGTTTGAGATTCTCCTTCCCCTCCAGAGTTACTTGGTAGCTGGAGGGAATCTCCTCATGTCCAGCCCTGGATCTCTACTCTCATGGTTCCGAGAATCCTTTCTCAAATGGATAAGTGACAAAGAACTAATAAAACCATAAACTGAACAAAGAAATACAATTGGTTGGTATTAGGGTCAAGATTAATCAGGACTGAGGTTATCTAAGGAGGCTTTTAAAGCAGTTCTCATAAAAATAATGTATTAACAATTATATATTCTCCCAAAATAAATGACATAGCAGAAAACAGCATAAACACATACATTATAAACCATAATGCAGTGGATTTTAAAGGAATAGTTGAAATACAAAGACAGAAATAAATAAACTTCACCAGATGAACTCAGTAGTAGATGCCATAGAATGGAACTCACTCAATCTGAACGATAGTCAGCAAAAAGGCTGGAAAAAGAAATTCAGGGCTGGTAGGGCAATAACAAGAGATTCAACACTCACCCAGCAGAATCCCTAGAGAAAAAACAAAAAGCAAGACCACAGGAGTGCTCCGAGGGGTGATGGCCTTAGAGACCAGATTTAAGAGTGATGGAGCAGACCCAAAGATGTGCAGTGAAAGAGGCACAGGCTGGAACACGTTAGGATCCAACCCTTGCAAATACATGATCATTTTTAAAAGGGAGGACTACAAAGGGACATAGAAGTGAGGCTTTCACATTTCACTCAAAGTGCTGAATTGTTGGTAGTCATAGGTGTCACAATAAGGCATCTGCTGTGTAACCAAAGCAGCCAGCATCAGAACTGTACACAAGGTTACTCTCAACAAGACCACAGAAAATTGAGATGGGTTCTCTAAATAACGGCAAGGTAACACAAAGCAGGAATAAAACAGAAAGAAGAATATCAGGGAACAAGCAGAGGCCAGACAGTAAAATGCAAGAGGTAAGCCCTACAATACCAGGAACCATTTTAAATCGTGAAGGATCTGAACGCATCAATGAAAAGACACCAACTAGCAGGGTTTGTAAGGGAAACACCATCCAACTGCACATGCTCTACAATAAACTCAATAATAGTTCAAGTTTGAAAGTTGAAGAATGGGAGAGAAGACAAGATGGCTGATCAGTGAGCAACAGAATTCAAAGCCTCCCAGGAGAAACAACTCATGTGCCACAATAAAACACCCTGGAGAGACCCAGACAGAGGGAGATGGATCCTCTTGACACAGGAAGAAAGTAAAATGTAAAAAAGCTCATCAAATACATCAGGACTACAACTGCAACAGCTAAAAATTATGGGACACAGCGTTTTTGCAGCGACCTGCCAAGTTTGTGCCAGCTTGAATCCGTGCCGGCCGGCAGAACCTCCCAAACTTGTTCCCACCACCACTCACAGGAAGCACAGCAGAGCTGAAGTCAGGGGTTACTGAGCCCAACAGAGAGTGGAGCTGGTGAAGGGACCTTCATTAATCCATGGTCAGTGCTGGGAATGAGGACCCCCCCCATGGGAAGGGCATGACCAAATGGGCGACATGTTGGAATCAGGCAGGAGGATCCTGAACTGGGAGTAACAGTGACTTCAGTTGGTTGCTCCTTCCTCAGAGAAGATTTGTGGGATTTGTTTGGACTGGGCCTGGCCGGGATCCAATGAGCCATCCCAAATGGATTCCCTGCACCTAGCACACACTAACCGGGTGACAGCACCTGAAGTTTGGCTGGCCTGGTGGGGAAGGGCAGGCATACACAGCTGCTGCTTACACCTCAGTGACAAGAGTAGGCAGGAGAGGGCAGAGGTCCCTTGCCAGCATGCTTTAGAGGAAACATGGCCAACAGGGAAGGGGGCTGGGACCTGCACTGTAACCTGTGTGGAGGAAGCCGGGCCCATGACAGGACAGAGAGGCAGGAGGAGGCCCCCAACCCAGAACTCTGGAGCACTGATCCAGGAGAGGCAAAAACAAGGGAGACTGAGGGCGGCAAACATGCAACATCAGACATGGTTTCAATGGACATTAAGAGATATCTTTGAGACCTTGTAGACAAGCTCAAAACTGAAATATTAAGTCAGGTAAAGCAAGATATGAGCAGAGTAATAAAAGAAATGCTCTAGGGAAGCATCTCTCAGGAAGATACAGATGGAAGAAGGGAGGAACACAAAAAAAGGAGAGAAACATTCGATAAAAAATATAAAGAAAATATAGAATACATGAAGCAGATTCAAAGAGACTACCAGGAAATTAAAACTTCCATTGAAAGCTGACAAATGCCTTAAAAGAAACTAAGGACAGACTATCAAAACTTGAAGACAAGTTTGAAATGTGTGATCATGAAAGGAAAGATCTCTTAAAAATAACAAGGAAATAGGCAGTAGCAATATAAAGTCTAGAAGATGACAAGAGAATCTACAATTTAAGAATAAGAAATGTGAATGAAGAAGCAGGAATACATACAGGTGAATTACAAAGGCTATTCATGGAAATAATTAAGGAAAACTTCCCAAACATGGGAAAAGAAAATGACATTCAGTTATGTGAGGCATACAGAACTCCAGTCACCTAAAACCAAAACAGATCCATACCCAGAAATATCATAATCAAGATAACAGAATCAATATAAGAGAAGTTCAATATAAAAGTTGTCAGAAAAAAGAAACAGATTACCTATAAAAGTAAGCCCATCAGGATCATGGCTGACTTCTCAACATAGACCATCAGATCAAGAAGAGCTTGGAGCGAAGTATTCCAAGCCCTGAAAGAAAATAACCTCCAGCCCAGATTAATGTATCCTGCAAAACTGTCACTAGAAATTAATGGAGAAATGATATGCTTCCATGACAAAGAGGAACTGGGGGAATTTGTGACCACCAATCCAAACCTACAGAGAATATTGAAGGACATTCTAGAGAGAGAGAAAAAAAATACCAGGATTTTAGGAACAGTGGCAGAAAGGCCTCAATGAATGGGGCAGGCTGTAGAATAAAGGAGAAAACTAGACAAACAAAGGCAGAAAAATAGCATAGTAGAAATGAGGCAGAGAAGGATGGCTAGAATCTCTAACATAGATGGCCTTGATACACTATATTGTTAATAGTGCACCAGGATTTAAAACCCACATTACTCACACTACTCTGCTTAGATGTATTATATTCTGTTCCAATCATTCTACCTGTACTAGATTTGAGGGCACAGACAGTAATCCCGAAAATAACAGGATATAGTGCAGTAATCATCCTTAATTTCCTATTAACTTAATCTAAATGTCTGTGTAACCTACACTGTTTTACCATGACTGATCATAATTGAATCTGGTTTGTTATATCACTGTTTTGTGTTGATAGATTTTATTCAAAACTGTTATGATTGATAGTATCAAGTCTGAGAGTATAGGCAACTGCACTTAAGATGACAAGATACACCAGAATATCCACTCTGGTTTGATTATTACCTGCCTTTGAAGTTTTATACTGTCTACAATGTTTTATTTTTACTAATATTGTTATGTACTGCTATATTCAATTATACTGCTATATTCAGTTATGCCTGATGATATGGACAATTCTATTGAAGATAATAAGAAATAACACAGTAATCATTGTAGATCACCTTGTACTGTGATTTTATACGACTTTTTGGTTTCGTGTTTTTATAGGAATTTGTTTTGTTTTGTCTTGCTATGTTTTGTTTTTCCCTCTAATACAGAAAGGACAGAAATAGATGTAGAGAGTCATGCATGTGCAGCTGTTTACACTCTCACTGTTTGAATATCTACTTTGTATGCTTTAATTTTGTAACTTGAACAAATATTTCTAAGAGAACAATATGTAATTTACCAACTAGTGATTTCTTATTTAACTTTTTTTTGAAATTCTGTATTATCTCTACCCTTTACATGCTTTTGTTTCTCTTTAAAGAAAAAAAAAGAAAGTTGAAGGATGAAGAAATATAAAATGTGTGACAGTTAATTTAACAAAGAAGTGACTATATGAATCTGATAAAGTAGACCTCAGAGCAAATAAGCCTGTGAGACACAGAGGGGCATTCCACATATGATAAAAAGTTCAGTCCATCAATGGGTTGCAGTGACCCTAAATGTAGGCACCTAAGAGTAGAGCCTCAAAATGCAGGGATGAACGACTCAGAGTATATTGGCTCAGCCGTGGGCGTCAGCGTGCCTCTGAGCAGCTTATAGAGGCAAAAGACAGACACAGCTGGACAGTGTGGCCTGAGCAGCATATCCGGGGAACTGACACCAGTACAGGTCCCACCCAAAGACAGCAGAGGTATATTCCTACCATGAACACTGGGCAAGACAAAGCTCACATGAGTGTGTGCCGCAAAGAAGACTTCATAAACTGAACAGCTGAGCCACAAAGAGTTTGATCGTGAGCATAATGGACCAAACTAGGAAACAGTCACTGGTTGTCAGTGGGAAAATTGCTGAATGCAAGAAAATTAACAGATTTCTGAACCCACCATGGTTCAAACATGACGTCTCAAAAATTACTAAAAATTCCCACATAGAACTGAATGGAAATAAAAATAAAATATTTTGAAATGTGTGGAGTAGAATGAAGAGATACAGGGAAGACAATCTGTAGCACTAAATATTTATACTAGAGAGTAAAAATCTGAACTCAATAATTGAAGTTGTTACCTCAAGAAATGAGAAGAACAAAATAAACCAACAGTAGGTGAATGGAAGAAGTTGTTAAGCAAAAGAAATAAATGAAACTGAAAATAAAGAATCAACAGAATAAAATCATAAAACCAGAAGCTTGTACTTGAAAACATCAGTAAAATTAATAAATTCTAGCAAGAATGACAAATATGAGAAGATGAAGACAGAAATAACAGGCATATAATAAGGTTATCACTACAGATACAGGGGTTAAAAGGAAAATAAAGCAATAAAGCAATCAATTTAAGATCCAAATTCAATGTTATAAGAAATAAACTAAAAAAACAAACAAAAAAAGAAATAAACCAATTCCATGAAGCCATAAGCTGTAAACTCTCAGCGAAGTGAAGAAGGTTACTGGAACAGTCTCATACTACTAAACACTTTCAGTTGTAACTAAAACCCTCCCAAATATAACTGCAGTTTGCAATTTCACAGGGAGATTCTACAAAGCATTGAAAGAAGGTTTCACACCAATTTTACACTTGCTCTTCCAGAAAACAGAAGAGAGCAACACTTGGCGATTCGCTTCATCAGCTAGAAAGATGCTGATATCCAAACCAAGTCCGCACTGATATGGTGGACAGGGCCAGCCACCTACCTGCTAAAGGCCACTTCTACTCTTCTTTAACCTCCTACAAATTCTTTCCAGGAGACCTCAGTGTCCTGTAAGCAGGTTCCTGGCAGGCTCTCCCACCAGGAGTCCCAGTGGGGATCCAGGCTGGACCCACATGACACTGCACTCCTTCCTTACTTGTATGATATTGGTACAGCTACAGAGCCAGGAGTGTAGGCCTTTCCAGACTGCACACTCTCTGGATGGTTGCATTCTGCTCACCAGTCTCCCGCTTCCGTGCATCTGGTTCCTTATGCTGTTTTTGATCTGAGAGACATTATTAATTTACTGTCATCATTTGTACCACTGTGGCAGCTTATCTCTTCCCACCCAATTCTCGCTCTTCGCTCAGTGCAGCGTTCATTTCAGAACTTCATCCTGGGGTTAGTTTCCCTTACTCTCTTTCAGAACTCTTCAATCGTGTTCCACTCTCAGCTGACTCCATGCTTGTTTATCTGAAAATTTCTTACACCGCTTTTGCTCTTGAAGCTGAAGTCCCTGAGTTTCTCTGTTTGCAGCTCAGCATCCTCTTCTTTGATCACCTTGAAAATGTTTTCCTTTGCCTTCTAATTTTCCTCGTTTCTTTTCAAAGATTTTCTGACAGTCCTTTCACTTCATCAGAGGCTTCTCTTTTCTCTCCACCTGCATTTGAAATTGTTATCTTTTATCTATGTCCAGGAGTGAATTTCATGATTTTCCTATTTGGTATTAACTGTCTCAGACTATAGCTTCCCCTCCATCACCTTTATTTGCTCCTGGTGGAGTCAGCTTAATCCTATTAGAGTTCTTTGACCTATTTTTCACATACCTCAACCTTTCTTCAGCATTTTCCATCTTATATTTTCAGCTACCTCAAATTTTTTCAGAGTGATTTTCTGTTTCATTACACTTTTATCATTAGTTTAACCAACCATCAAAAGCTTGATTTCTGTTTTCTTTCTAGGGTTCCAGATTTTCACTGTGACAGCTTGCTTGCAGGCCCCCTCTCCTTGGTCTCATTCTTGCTTTCTGGGACTCTCATGGTGGAATTTTCTGGACGGTCTGTGTGATTGTTAATTGTGAGTTCAAGTGTGGTTCAGGTGCTAAGTGGGCTGGTGAAATGTCATCGTTTTTAGAAGGGCACTTGTGCTTCTGCTCAGAGCTGGGGGATGCTGCTGGGCCAGTCCACTCCTGGGGCTCACATCCCCATGAAGAGTCCTCAGTTTCTCCTTTAGACTGGGCAGATGGAGTCTGCATCACTCCTGCACAGCAAGTTAGTGTATGTGGCCAGCAGCCAACTGGTGATATTCGGGACAGCACCACATGCAAGTTCTGGGCATTGAGTTCTAGATTCCAAGGACTCAGCACCATGACTATGAGGGCATAAAAAAATTAATGAGTAGAGCAAAGCAGCTCCTCCAACTTGGAAATATAGGGATAGGAGTGGAGCGAGCCCTGCTCTGTGGTGGGCAGAGCTGGAGGCCCAAGGAGAGAACTGGGTACACCCGTGAGAGGTCAGTCCCACGGGCTTGTGTGAGAGGAGTGCTTTCTTACCGCCTACATCTGTAAGCAACGGTGACTCACTGGTCTTCGTTGGATCTTATCACATTTGTTAAACATGGGCATTTTTGGAGCACTGACACATTTCCAACAGCATCAGGAAAGCATCCAGGCCGTGCTGCTACAAAGCCCACGCTGACCAGCCTGCTCGCCCTGGTCCTGAGCAGCAGCTGGCGTCTGTTCAGTGTGGTTTGAAATGCCTTGTAGAGCAGGAGTGCAATAAAAGATACAGAAACCAGATGCTCTTCGGTATATAACTTTACATGAAAACACACTTGGAATGGGTCTATTTTTTGACACTTGGATGAATGTACCCATTTCCAACATATTTTCACTGACATTGTTATCTGGTCAGATGACGGGCTTTGAAAGAAACGTAACACTTGAACGCCGAACTGGAGGGCCCAGTTCACGGGGACTCTTGCTATGAGGGTTCAAAGGCCCTTCTACTTCCCCTCCCCTCCTGTTTGGAAGGTTTTGGCGCTGTTTACCAGCTGCTGCTGCCTCCCACTCAGACAATGGACTTGGAGACAAGCCCATTGTGGATACAGTGTCATGTGAGTCCAGCATGCAGCCCCACTGGGACCCTGTATATTTGGCATCTGGTGGGAGAGCCTGCAAGGATCCTGCTTAGAGGGCATAGACATGCTGCTGGAAAGAACAGGAGTTAATGCAGAATAGAAGTGGCCTATTGGCAGGTAGAGGGGACTTGCCCTGTTCACAATGTTTGTCACCTCGGTTCCCTGGGGACTTGTGCCTCTGTGGGAGCAGGAGTATGCTGTGACCCAAGGTGAGACTGTTTCTGTCTCAGCACTCCTGCAGCCGTGAAGCAGGAATTCAGAGAGTGGCGATGCTGACCCGAGGGAATGAGCACGATCAGATTACAGACACGAGCACCAGCTCTCAGAACCCGGATGTAGACTGCTCAGGGCAAGCCTTGAGGTGTGATGGGATAAAAGGACCCAGATGCCGTGAAGCACTTGCCACCATGGCTTTCCTCACCGTATCCCTGACCGTGTTCCTCAGAGTGCACTTCTGTTTATTTGGCTTTTTAATTTTTCCTCTCTTACTTGGCCCAAGTTCACTCTGCAGAGCCAGTTTTCCCCTTATCTTTCACTTTTCAAATTTTGTAACTATTTTTGCTCATTTTGCTCAAGTGTTTGAGACAAGAGGAGCCTGGAAACCAAGAGGTGAGCCCCCGAAAAAATGCTGCAACATGACTTGGCATAGCCGTCCAGGGGGATGCCAGGTAAGGCCTAGTGTCGTGAAGATCTTTTTCTTTCCCTGTCTCTGTGGCCTAGCCCAAGAATTTAGGGAACTCTTTGCATGGCACCTCCACAGGGAGTGGAGAAACAGAATGTAACGGCTTTTGTTTTTCTTCCAGCTGCAACAGTCATTTCTACTCTCTTCGTATGCACTCACGCCACACATGTTAGTACCTGCCCTGTCAACAGGTTTGTTGCTTGCATTTTGCTACGGGTTTTGGAAATTAGCCTGGCCTCCTGCTTACTCCAGTTGTAAATGGCTTCTCCTTGCTATTTTGGTCTGAGGTGCCACATGATCTTGTCATGTGACCAGCTGCCATCTTTTCTCATCACTCTGCCAGATGTGGACTTTGGTCAACCGCAATTGTCTTTTCCCTCCTTTTACTAACTGGGCTTATGAGCTCAACCTGAGATTTTAGAGAATGCGTGGGCCCGTAGAGAACAAGAGGGAGGCATGTGTTTTCTTTAGAATTGTTTTACCTCGCTCAATGTCTTCCCATGGGAAAGAGCGGTGTCCCTTTTAAAACTCCTGTGGCTTTTGGTGTGGTGGTGGTATAGTGTGGAGGAGAGAGGAGAGGAGAGGTGAGAAGAGGAGAGGGGAGGAGAAGGGAAAAGAGATGGGCTGCCCCCAGTGGGGCAGGAGGCCCATTTCCTGCAGTTACCATCAGGAAGACCTGTTCCTGGTGAGGTGTGACCCCTTACTGCATGGACAGTGCACATGTCCTGACTTCCTCCTCTCTCGTGGTTCTTGCCTTGGCCTGGGTGATCAACAAGAGCACAGAGCTGCTGGACAGAGAGGGTAGTCACAGTTGCTGGTGCACAGCTGCAGGAGCCTAAAAGGATGGACCAGCCAAGGCTGTCCGCACAGCATCTTCGAGTCAGCCGTGAGCCCGAGCATCAGGTGGCAGTGGCGCTGGCAGATGTTACACTGAATTTAGCTGACTCTGCTTCCTCTCTGTCTTAAAGCCTGCCTGGGGCTGTAGTTTTCTGCCTGAATTTCTGCCTTGTTTAAATGCAGGTAGTTTAACAACATATGCTTAATGGCCTAGGAAGAGGAAATGAACAGCATTCGAAGCTTGGCCAAGATGACTATGAATATACAAAAGCAAAACCAGCACTGTTCTAAAAAGGGAGGATTTTATGGAGTAAATGCAAGAAATAATTTTTCCCAGTGGCTGTACTCTGCTTATATAGAGTCATCAAGGGACTCAAAATACAAATAAGGCCATTCAATGCCTCAACTGGGTGCTGAGGGACTCTGTTTAGGGAGAAGTTCTACCTTAATCTCTTGGGAGTCACAAGACCATGTAAGGCCAGAAAGTGACTTTGCCCCTGTGTTGGTTACTTTTCTCCTCTTGCTGAAACAAAACACTTGACATACAAGATGAAAGAAAGAAAGATTTGTTTAGCTCACAGTTTGTGGAGGTTTCAGTCCACAGTCAACTGGCTCCAAGACAGGGTGGCGTGGCTGAGCATCAAACCTTCATCGTGCTGTGGCAGAGATCAGAAGTGACCAGAAAAAAAGGGCAAAAGAGAGAAGCAAGCTTCCTTCCCTCTCTTATATTGTATCTGTCCATGGGCAGGTGCAGCACCCACACCACCAATCCCACCTTTGAAAGGCCTGCACTCATGACCACAAGAGGCTTTGAGGGGACATCCAGACAGAAACCATAATAGTCCCCTTCACTCTAATGAGTTAATGAACCCCTGTATGGAAACCCAAAAACTTTCTTCCATGCTTCTGTGAACTATTCTGGCATCACTGTAAATGTTCAGACAGGGATATCTGTCTAGTATTGGTGTCTCACAAGGAGTACTTCAAAGGCTTTTGGGTCTGCCTCCTCTTGCACGGGACCATATCTTAAGGGCCAAAGACCTGCTTGTCTCCTTCTCTCTATAAACCCTGAGACAGGCCAATGGGAAATCTCTTGGACCTTATCACCATGCAGATTTCATCGAATTTGCCCCTGGGCTCTATTCTTGATGAGTGGGAAAGTTTTGACTGTGGCAATTTAAAATAGGAAGAGCCTATCTACTCTTGCAATAGGGTTTGGGTTCAGAACCAACTGGAAAATGGCATAAGATGGATATAGAATGGTACCTTAAACTGAGATTATTTTCTAGTTATAGCATTTCTGCTTAGGACATGAAAGGTAAAATAAAATCCCTTGTGTGCAGGCCTTTGTGACTGTTTGTCACGGGGAGTGCTCAAAAACTAGAAAAGCCTGAGCTGAAGCCTCCACTTGTCTTTCAGGTGGATGTGGATTCCTCTGGCTTGTTTGGTGACACTGGGAGCTCTGTCCCATCCCCTCTCTATAGTCTCCAGGTCAATAAATCAGGCCCCTCTTCCAGTTACAGATATCTACCAGTACACGGAAAATCTAGGCCAACTATCAAAGGAAGAGTCCTACAAGAGGCTATAAGCTATGCAGTTGAACAATGTGCACTGAAAAAGCAATTGTCCCTTCAACAGGACAAAACTGCGATGATAATACTAGTCCCAGACTAGAAATGATGCCTAATATGCTGGCTTCTCTTACCATGGGGATAAAACGGTGCATAAAAATTCTAATTATGATAAAGTGAGTGGGATCATAGAGGGCACAGAGGAAAATCATCTCTCTTCCATAACCAGCATAACTGTCAGTTCACAACAGGTCCTTAAAGCTAAACCTCTTCCCCCAGGAAAAAGCAAAACGCTAAAAATCTATACAGACTCCAAATATGCTTTTTGGTGCCTATGTAGTAATCTGGAAAGAAAAGGGTTTCCTTGCAGTTCCTAGAGGCACTCCCTCTTCCCAAGAAGGTTACAGTCATACACGTAAAGGGCACCAAAGAGACATTATCTAAAGAACAAAACTCCTGTGAGCATCTGGAAGATTTGAGATTTCTCTTCCAAAAACAAGACCCTTGTGCTGCTCCAGATAAGTAAATAGGATCTTCCTAACACTGTGGAGCTCAGACTCTTGATAATGTATCTGACATTTCTGTCTTCTAACCTACATTGTTCTCTAGAGGAAGAGTGAAATTCTGTCCTGCTTCTTGTCTTTGGGATAATTGTAAAGTTTCTTTCCCCCATCAAGCTGGCAGCTTTATGGTCACTCTTTTTTAGCTGTCTTCCTTAAACCCAACCAGTGAGCCCCAACTCCCAGTGTTGCAGAGTTCACACGGTCCCCAGCAAGTACTGTCTATAGCCCGTGACCACTCACAGGAGCTACAGAAAGTGGGGACCTCCACTCCCTCCACAGCCCACAAAGAATTAGGGGGAATTTGTGTTTCTTAAAGGGAAATGAGGCAGGACAGCAGGGTTGGGGGAAGCAAGCATGACCAAATTCTGGGACACGTGCACCAAATAATTCCCAGGACCCTACATGTAGACAAGAAGCCATGTGGGGTAGATGGAATTAAAGGACTGCAGTGCCATAAGGACCTTACTACCTTGGCTTTCTTCATGGTAGCCTGCTCTCTGGTTTTCAGGGTTTACTACTGTTTTATTTTGGTTTTTAATTTTTCCTCTCTTTTACTCAGCCAAGGTTAACTCTGCAGAGCCAGTTTCTCCCTTACCCTTCACTTTTCAGAGAAACTTTCTCATGGCTTTTGCTTATTTTGTTAAAGTCTTTTTTAAAAGACAAGATGAACCTGGAAACCAAAAGGCAATCACTCCAAAACCCCAGTGACAGTTTAGCTGCCTTGACTTCCACTCCATAGCACCAGTCATAACAGCATGCCCACCTGAGGCAGGAGGGTACTGTGCAACTGGGGAGGGCAGAGGTGCAGAGGGGACCTGAGCTATCCCACCAGGCTCAGGTTTAGATGTGGTGGGTGCATATGGTCTAGTGGTTTAATGAAGACAAAGTACACTTTTCTGTAAAGGGACACATTTTTCAGATATGATGGCATTGGTGGTCCCTGTTGTGACTATGCACCTCGTTGAAGGCAGTCTGGACACAACATACTAGACAGGTACCTGTAACTGGCCATAAATTTGATCCACACAATCCCCAGAGGGGCACCCTCTGGCAACCAAATTTACAGGACTGTTGTAATCAGAGTTTACAAGGGAAATGATTTAATACAGGACACATATTTATAAAATGATTTTATAATAGTCACCCAAAGAGTCAAACACAAATAAGTACAGGAAATCTGTACACACACTAAAGACCCAAAGAATCCAGCTGAGGGTCTGGATCCCATGGCAATGTCCTGAATGAGTCCAGCAGGAGACCCATAGCCCATGACAATGGCCCCCATGAATACAACTGGAGGCCTAGAGTCCATTCAAGTCTGTTCCATGAATCTGCTCTGGGAAGGCCCAAAGGTCAGCACTGGAAGCTAGAAAGTCTGTGCCAGTGGGCTGAGTGTTTTGCACTGGAGTCAGGAAGCAACGCTCAAAGTAAGGACCAGAGCTTCCCTGAAAAGTATCACAGCCATTCTCAGTGACAACAAAGTCCCAAGCTCCTCCAGTGATGAGAATAGCTGTGTTCATATCAGGAAGCCAGCATGACAAGCTCCTACAAACTTCTGGGGTCTCCATCTTTAGTGTCACCCTCACCGCTACACACACTGCCCTCTCAGGGGCATGCTGTCTGGGCTCCCAGGCCTTCTTCTGAAATGTGGGTGGAAGACTTTTTAATCTCAGTACTCTTGCATGCTGCATGCACCTAAAACCAGCACCGTGTGAATGATGCCAAGGTCTGCTGCCAGCTGGAGCAGTAGTCAGGCTTCCTTCTCTCTAGGTCGCATGGATTGAGTGCCGAATCGCTGAGTCACAAGAGTGACTGCTCAGGGTTATCTGTACAAGCTGAACTACAGTGCTTCCTCCTGGGCCTCGTGTGCAGGTGATATTGCCCCAGACAGTGAGCAGCCAGGGTCTAACCTGCCCCTTTTCTCCAGCCTGGAGAGGAGTCCACCGCCATGGATAGGATGCTTAGAGCTACAAAGGAAGGGGAGGCTTTTCAGTTCCTTTGAGTGGTTTAAGAGGAGGCCATTTGGAGAAGCTAGAGCCTCCCTGCCCAGAGATCGAGGCCCTGGCCATGTCAGGCAGGTGAGGGGAGGGTGATGTCCAGGTGGCAGGCAGCTTTGAGGAGAGCAGCACCCTCTTTCCCCACCGTGGAGCACTGAGATGCAGCAGTTTAGGGGTTGCTTGTCTCAAGGCAAAGCAGAGGCCACAGGGTGGGAACTGTGTGCTGCCAGTGAGAAATGAGCAAGGCGACGCAGCCAAGATCACGCCTGCTCTGAGTACCTCTGGAGCCAGAGATAGGGCACACCTCCTCCATGCGACCCAGGTAGGGCACCAGTCACCCAGAGGACAAGGGCCTCTGCAGGAGCCATCCCAGGTCACTGGCCTGACCACACCTGCATGCTGGGGACAGTGCCCAGGAAGCTTCTGAAGCTGCTCGGACATGTGGCAAACTGATGAGAAAGAAGAGACTTATAAGCAAGAAACTGTTTGAACCTCAAGCAGAGGCTAAAAATGCAGCAAAATTAGTGATGTGGTGCCGTATGGCTATAATCATGGCACTTAGCAGACTGAGGCAAGAGGATCACCTGGAATAAGCTCAAGGCCAATCTGGGCAACATAGTGAGTTCAAGGCCAACCTAGGCTCTGTAGACCATGTGTAAAATAAGCAGTAATCTCAGTAAAGGAGCTGAGTATTCTCTGTTCACCCAGATCAAGCAGGACAGGTGGCTTTGCGTCACCAAAGTCACTGGAGCTTCCAGACATCCCCAGGGCATGGGAGCATGGCTGTGTAGCCCTTCTGAGAGGGACTTCCTAGCACAGGTGAAAAAGGGGGCTCCGTACTACCGTAACAAAGTCACCTTAGCTTTGGGACATCGAGGCTGGGCTGAGCAGGAACTGAGTGCAGATCTGAGTTAGGGAAGAAGTATGGCTTCATAGCAGGTCATCCAAACTGCTCCCAAGTTTATAAAAGACACCATCCTGCAGAGGCTCAAGTTTCTTTGGACTCCAGTAAAGTCTAGATTTTCATTGTTGCTTTGATCCTGCCTTCCTATAGCTCAGGAAAGCATCCGGACCACCCTGATGCTGTGACTGGTGGGATTACACTGGTTCCTCTCTGTAACCACCAGTGCAGGAGAAATCCACAGAGAACTCACAAAGAGACAGGTCCATGACACAGAGAGAAATGACCCACAGCCACCATCTAAGGAGAAAGCTCTAGAGAAGAAGAGTCATCCACACCACTGAGCTGGTTAAAGCCAGTGTACAAACACAATGTTTGGGGTTCATGGACAGTAGTCAAGGACTGTATGCAATTTCTGGTAAGAGAACCCAGGCACAAAAGACCCGGAACCATAAATACCAAGTAAGTGCTGTTACCATCACACATACGTGTCACTGAGCTGGGCACAATGGGTAGATGTTAAGTAGGTTTGGCGTATTTGATGTAATGTACATACCATGGTACATAATCTATTCAATCCTAAGCTGTGCAACCATTTAAAATTTTCCTAGAACACCTAGAATGTGTGGATTATATGCAATTTATCAAAAATAAATTGCTAGTAGGAAAGTGTTCAAATAGAAATACTAAAGTAAATACTACCTCCTCTATGATTGATTTTAGTGGGGTCCCTATTGGTCGCAGATTGTGCCAAAGAGCAACAGGAAGAACTGTGAGCTCAGGACAGGCAGGGTCTCTCCTGACAGCACCATTTTCAAAGGAGGCTGCTGGTGGCTCTCTGTACATGTCACTGAACTGTGACCCTTCTTACAGAGCTGCCTATGCATCTCCTAGTGGAGCAGATATTCAGGCATCCAGGAAATGCTCATGGATCAAATAACTAGGAAGAAGATGTAGCTCTTTAAAAGGTGTGAGGACATAAGCTTTAGTCATTAGACATTTGAAAAGGTCTGTTTTAATGGAAATTCTTGGGCTTTTCCTGAATAAAATGGATAAAAGCCTGAACCCCCAAAGGTTTTCTCCCAAGCCAAACCGCTAAAACAGCTGCATGGTGATTTGTTATTGGAAACAAATGGTCTTCTGAGATAAAAGGCAAAGAGAAAATGAGAGCAAAGGCCCACAAAGAACAGCTGCTCTCCCCTTCCCTTCCATTCCACCAGCACCTAAATCCTTGGGAGCATTCACAGGACCGGAGAGCCATACGGGTACTAGGCGGGATGGGCCATCAGCCCTCACCCTGAGCAAGACAACATCTCCCCACCACAGCTGGGCCTCTCTACCTTTGCTTTATTTCTGTCACGTTAGGGAAATCCCGGTGAAAGTGTCATTTCAAGAAGGGCACGAGTTTAGCATATCTGCTTGGAACACGATGACTTGGCTTGGAACTTACCAGAAGCCTTGCTGATGCCAGACGGTCTGACTCTCTGAGAGGGTGGTCCAGCCTTCACGATGAAGACAGGAGAGTAGAACAGCACAGCCGTTAGGTCACTCTGACATTTACTCAAGCGAAAAATCATGCTGTTTCTCTGTATTGAACACATACGGAACCCTTGACAGGGAAGAGCACACCAGAGTACAGTGCAACTTTGTCTCTTGGCTCTGTGACAACAAGCAGAGAGTTGTGACCTCCTTGTAAGCTGCCCCTGAGCCTGTGGAGGTGAAGGTGAGGCTCTGTTTCTATGAGTCGACCCTGTTGCATGGGTTCTACCTGGCAAGCACAGAAGCATGAGCGGACTCTCAAGGTTATTATTATAATCAGCATGATTGCAGGGTGAGTGTGATAATATTTCCATGCAACTATTCCACAACATCATGGCTGTGTATTTTAGGAAATAACCCATTTTAAAAATAGATCTTTCTAACCCAGAAATTAGAAATTTTATTCCAATCAGTGGTTGTAAAGATCTTAGTTATTATTTCGGGGGGGGGGCAGATAAATTCACTCTAGAATACAAAGAATTCCACGACATAAGTCACACAGACCTAGGGACAAGACCAGTTCTGCCCTGATTAGCTGTCTGCTGGGCAACTAAGTCTAATATTCAGCTTCAATTTTTCCCCCATGTAAAAGGGAAATAACAAAGTGTAACGTAGAAAGGGACACCCGCTGAATTCTAAACAGATGTTCTATTTTACTAAAATTCAGAAAAATCAAAACTGTAAACTTTGCAAATGGCATCAGAATGATCTGGGGTGAGTATGAAAATTCAGAGTCCTCAGTTTCATTACCAAGCTATTTTTCAGTGGAAATGGCAAAAAAACTTACATACACCACAATGGAACCCACTCTATACTTAGTATGCGTTAATAATAATTAAAATTAGTTTAGGTATTAAAAAACTATCAAGATTTCAATAACATTATCATTAAATGAAAGTCAGAGGAGTTTAGTTTGCATTGCATCTTAAAAATTAAATTACAGTAACCAACATTACAGAGAGTGTTTGCTTAAGTTCCATTGGAAGATTTTAGCAAGTTGGACTAAGACCAAGGGCTGCAAGTTGACGAGGTTTTCTCAGTTTCATCTGGTATTTACCTGCAGACACCTTCATACATGTGCATGCACTGGGCACGCTGAGGTCCCTGAGGACTGCGGCTTCCTTCAGCACCAAGGAGTGTTATCCTGAAGTGGACACCCGTGGTAACCAGCCTCCCCGCACAGCTTCCTACACAGCTCTTGACAGAGAGCGTCAGGAACCACCATGTGATCCAGGTGTGCAGAATTACACCAGTGCTCCTCAGTTCTCCCATCTGTAAAAGGAAGAGAATGACATCAGGCTGACAGTGTCCAAAGGAGTCCCTGGGACCCAGGAAGTGTTCAAGACTGTTCATGATCGATGATCTTGTCTCCTTCATGCTTCCTTCGGTCTTCTCGGGAACGTCCGTGAGGCGGATGAAGGACCTTTCACATTACCTCTTCCAACCTGACAAGAGTTGCTTTGGTTATGCCAATTAATTCAGATACATGCTAAGTGCCCCACAGGGAAGGGAAACTCGCCACCCCCAGAATACTTTTCAGAAATGTGTTCTGTCAAACAATAAATGAGAAAATAACTCAAAACTTACAGAAATTCATCCAGAAACTAGAAAATGAGGAACACTCCCCAAATCATTGACTGATACCAAACTCTTCACACAAGCAAATACTAGCACAAGAAGTAAAAATGAGGTGAAAACATAGGAACAGGACATAGAACCTTAAATTAAGATGTGGTTGCCATTTTTGAGGTATGCTATGACTACAACCCTCTTTCAAAGGATATATTGAAAAATTCCCCAAATAAATACCACTAAATTAAAACATTGCTAAAGTATGACATAATAAAGCTTGGTTGTTTTGTTATTTTCATGTTTATGCATTTTTATCTTTACATTTTTTAAATGTTACACTACTCAGCTTCACTGTTTGTTGATTGACATAAGACCAGAAACATCTAATGACATAAGCTAAGTAACTTTTTTAAAAAATGAGTTAACATACGGTGTGGATGCCCCACTTCTCCTGATCTGGAGGAGTAAGTCCTGCCTTGAGTTTCCACACTTTCTTCTGGGAAGCTGCTGCCTGGTCCTATATGCCTTGCTGCTTCTGTTTCTACCTCTTCCTAATGCCTACCATGGTCTGGCCCAGGCAGGTGCCCACTCTGCCTCTCAAAGTTGGTGTCACAGTAAAGCCACTGATGAAGGCAAAGAGAGAAAACCAGGGAGACCAGCACTCATGGGTTCTTGAACTCCTGCAGCAATGTAGGTGCCAGTGCCCCTTTGGCTTGGAAGCCTCTATCCTAGTGAAGCCATGCAAGGCAGCATACATTGCTAAGCTTACAAGCACTGCCCAGAAGCTCCTAAGCTAACAAGTAGTCACTATAATGAAGTATAGTTTCAAGTGTCCAGTATACCAGCATGTCAAGAAGGCCACACACAGTGCAGAGAAGATCCTTGTCCTATGGGTGGGAGCTGTGCCCACAGGTGATGGCCAGTTCCAAGATACTGTTAGAGGCTGAAACCTGAAAGCACTGAAGTCTGGAGCTAAGACACCTTGTTGTATTGGGAATGGGTTTAACCAGCACTAGCTTTCAGTGCCCTGTGTTATCCACAATGAATCCCCTGATCTTGATGTACAGAGCTGCCTTCTCTCATGAAATTAGCTCCATGTTCCTCTCTCGATGGGAGGTTGGCTTGAAGTGGACTCCTTTGGTCTGATCATGGTTTCTTGCTCCTTAATCTTCTGTCTTGCTCATGAGCTGACCCTCTTGGACAGTTCTGGTGCTCTGATACTGGCAAGGTCTTCTAGCTCCATTTGCACAAGGTGCAGAAAAATCTGTGTTGTCTCCACCTACCATTATAAGGTCACTAGGCACAGCCTGTGAGCTCTCCTGACCCTCATCACTTCCTGTTTCCGTCACTTTGAGGTAGCTTCAGCCTGTGGACTTAGCTCCACAGCCTCTACCTCCAACTTACCTGCCAAATGCTGCCTCCTGAGTCCTGCCAGTTTCTCTGAAGCTGGGCATTTAGGCTTGAGGGAGCCCAGAGGAGAGCCAGGAGAAAATACAACCTTGCAAGAGAGGCCTGCTGGTTACCTGGGCCATTGTCCTTATGAGTAAACAAAGCACAACAATCTCTGGAAGAAAAAACAAATGAATGTCACTTACCTCACAATATCATGATGAATACTGGCTCATAATTGTCCCTAAAACATGAAAATGTTAGATGTAATCCCTTATGCTTCTAATCCCTATACAACTAGAAAGTTACATATAAGGTACACACCATGCAAATTGTGAACACTAATGTGGTGTAAAAGTCATGGCTTTTGCTATAGTCAGCTCGCGGAGCCTGGTTAGTTCCTGGGTTACTGAGGTATATATATATAGGCTGTCTTGGTTTGGAGGCAGGGAATGGGTGGGTCTTCATCTGCGCCCCTTACTGCTGTCACACCAGCAGAACGCATCATGCTCCCTAGGCAGCCTGTGGTCCCAGCCTTGCTGTGCTGCTCTCACAGGAAGGGCTATTGAGCAACAGTTTGATGACTTGCCACAGAGGAGACACCATCCAAGCAATGACATTTGGGCATCATAAGATCATTTACCTGGACATAAGTGGTCACTCATGCATCTTCGAATGTCACGGGCTGCCTTTAATGCTTCATCTTTGGAAAAAGCTTCCTATTTCTCATGGAATCTATGGGCATCCCTCGGGCAGCAAGAGAACAGGTGGCTTTGTGTGGGAGTCAGAGTTTTGAGCTTGTTCCGGCCACACCATAGTAGGTCTTCTGATCTGCCTAGATGCAAACTAGGTGCCAGATAAGGTACTTGTCACTCAGTTAAATTCTCATAAAGGCTAAACAATTTTTATTAGTTCAAGTGTATTCCACACATCGCGTGAGATGGAATTGTGCTGAACGGTGACCTGCTGTTTACCTGTTATCCAGGACACAGGGAAGGTGTCCCGGGACTATCTGACCAACATTTGGATTTCAGGGGCATGTCCTACAAAGCTCACATGTGGCATGCCTTTCCTCTGTCCTCATTTCCAAAGCCAGCATGGCAGCATATTTTCCATGTCACTGTCCATGTCCTATTTGGCTTCTGAGTAAACCCAGGGGACACATCTGGTCATATGTAAAGTAATGCACAATTTATCCTTTCCACTAACTCTGTGGTTGTCAAGTTCATGCTCCAAGATTCCTTGGAAGAAGTGTGAGCCATATGGAGGTTTGTTGAGAGTGACCGAGGCGCTCTCCCCAGCTCCCTGCAGGCAAGGTGGTAGAATGGCCACGTCTGAAGCAGTGCCACAGGGAAGGGCAAGCAGCGGGAGCCAGGCTGGGCTCTCCCCCTGGATCCTGTGTGGCTAGCACCAGGGAACCGCAGGACTCAGTGTCCTGATTTTGCCTGGAGGCAGCAGAGCTGAGCTTGGTTCAGGAACCAGCAGGAAACTCCCCAGCTATGGGCCTGGATCTCAGGCTGCAAACTCAGATGTTTCTGAACCAGCTTTAAGGTGTTTTCACTGCACCATGAGCTTCCTTGATAGTAGGAAAACTATAAAACCTACCTGATGATTTCAGTTTTTCATAATTGAGTATAGAGCTCTCCCATCATCCTCACAAACATCTATTTTATAATATGCTCAACAGGAAAGCTTCCTGAAGCTCAATAAGCTCCTCCACAGAATGAAACATGACCTTACTAACTCAGTTGCTCTTGCTAAATTGGCCATGGGACACAGAGCCCGAACACAAGAGCTCACTCATCACAACCAAGGTGATATTGGATCAAGTGGCATGAAGACAGCACAGTTAATGCTGGGAGACTGGGAAAAAAAGTCCTTGACTCTTGATATTTGAAAACAAGGCCCTAGCAGAGCTTGGTTGTGGGATGATAGAAACTAGCATGGCTTGAAGCATAAACTGATTCATGATGGCTCTTCAGCAGTGGTAGGCTTTAGGCCAGGAGTGTGGCTGGAGACATCTGGCAGATGAGAATCTTCTAGGGGAAAGGATGACAAAAGAGACCTCCAGAAGAGGTCTGCAGAGTAGCAACAGTGACAATTGTCTTTGCTCTGGCAAATCTAAATCAGAAGATTTGGACAAATTCCTTAACTGTCATAATATCAAAGACAGTTTATATGGGCCAAGCAGGATTGAAGTGGTTACTCAGAAAAAAATAATAGGGAACCAGAAAGACATCTACGGTCTTTCTACCCCGGACCATGCTCTGTGTGTGTTGGGACCACGTGACTGGCAATGCTTGGCTTTGGGGTGCAGTAGACATCAGCTCATGCAATTGATGGAGGTGGGGTGCTCCCCAAAAGTAGATACAAGAGCAATGAACATTTCTTCTAGCTCTTTGCTCTGGAAAGAAGGTCACAGTGAGAGAAGGCCTTGAATGACCAGGTAGCACCTTGTTCGTGGTGGTCAGCAGGTGACCTTTATCCTGATCTCTGGGCACCAATCTCTGGGATCTGAGCTGTTTTTTCTTCTTCCACCTTGATGAGAAAGCAGGACTCCTGCTAAATTCATGCTTGCATCTGCAGAGAACCGCATGAGGTTGGTGCTTTACCAGACAGAGACTCATGCGACTGAGGGTGCTGCTGGCTAGAAATTACACCCGGCTTCGGGCAGACAACAGGGCGAGGCTTCCCTGTCTATGGCCCAGTGTGAGAAGAGGCAGAGAGGGAAGGGACAGCTCAGGGTGAGCAGGAAGAGCCCCAGGGGACTGCCTCTTTCCCTTAAGCCCCACCACGCAGGCCATAGCATCCGGGGCCACCCCATGCCTCATCACTCACACCAAACTCACCTACCGAAGGGTGCACTAGCTCGATACCACCACCCTCGGGATCTGCTGCCGCCGATGGGTTAAAGCATAATGGGGGGCAAGGGAGCCACGGAGAAGGTACCCCAGAGAATGACATGTGTTCACCCCAAAATGCTGGCCCTCACAGTCCATGCACAGAGAGGTGTGCACCTCAACAGAAGGTGGCAGTGGGAGAACCCCGCACAGTCCTCTCTATCAGGTGAGTTGAAGAACAGTGAAGAAGCAGTTGGTGTATGACCCTGTCAGCTTGCAGTGTGTACCTGCCTCTGACCCAGATGGTAAGGCAACCCAGGCCCTCTGGCGTCTAGCCTGCCCAGGGGAGTGTCACTGGCCCTCTGGCCTAGAATTTTCCCTCTAGAACTGTTTCTGCCATGGAACTCTTTCTGCTGTGGAACTGTTTCTGCCATGGGACTCTTTCAGCCGTGGAACTTTTTCTCCAGACATGAGCCTGCGATCAGCCCCTTGGAGATGATCAAACTGTGCTCAGACTGTGTGTCCTAACTCACCTAGAGGACTCCAGCCACCCAGCCATGGGAGTCACTCTCAGGGCCACAGAGTCACCATGGGAGGAGGATGGCTGCCTGCCGCACAGGCTTCTGACTGTTTCGGGAAGCCACAGGGTACTCCGTGAACCCTGAGCAGTTTTCACACTCAGGACTGAAAACTACCCTGTCCTTCAGCTGGAGGACATTTGTGTCATTTTAATGACGTTGTTTTTAAAATCTCCACTTGCTAGCTAGGCCTTTAAACCTGATAAGAAAAACATATATTGGTTTTTTTCTGTACAGTGATGCAGCTTTCTTACACATTTGATTTTCTATGTACTTTTTAAGGGGCTAGAACTTGTTTCTCTGCATAATTTTTGTCCATCTCTGCTGAGGTGTGAGGTCTGTGTGGAAGGGGATGTCACTTTGTCTCTGAGTCCTCTAGGCTCACTCTGCCCTGAGGAGCACCCACTGGGCCATGCAGGGAGAGGATGGGCACCCCAAGTGGCCAGATACTTGGATCTGAACTGTTTTTTCTTCCTCCACCAGGCTGTGATGAGAAGCAAGACTCCTGCTAAAGTTCAGAATCAGCCACCGCACTGGGTGTGGGCACCGGCTCTAAACCGCAGCGTGTAATCTGCTATCCTAAAGTAAAGGACAGAAAGGCAGAGGTGGGACTACTCTCTCCAGGGGACAGCCCCCATTCCCCAAGTCTTTCACTGTGGGGTATAGAGTGCGGTGAAATGCTTGTCCTCTGACCTCAGGTCTGAACTGGTCTTCTGTTTGGAGAAGTAGTGATTCCCATGGCGATACCATGGTGGGTTTATCAACCAGTGCCTTTTCATTCTGTGGCTTCTGCCAATTCCTTCATGCTATTAAAGTTGTCAAAATCAAAACAGAGTCACTGCCAAGCACCAACGTACTCAAGAATTAGATGAGTACAGTAGGGAGGTTCCGCGCAGGGGCTGTCACTCACGTGGACCCAATAATGGAATCAGTCCCAAAGGTTCTGCCTCAGAGCCAGGCTGGCTTAGAAGATGGCAGCTTCTCTCTAACTGTGATAGACACTACCTTGTTCCTGATAGCTGTGCAAAGCTTGTTGATCTTGGGTCGCTCATATAACCTTTTCCACTCTGCCTTTAAAAGTTGCCTACTCCTGCATCCTGTCAAACCTGCCCCGGGCTTCCACACATGTGTCAGTCACCTTACCATGATCCCTGCTGATTTCTTCTTTGGCCTGTCACTTCACAGTGTAAGTTGACAGTATTATCACCCCTGCCTATGTACTTATCTCTGAATTCATGAGCTTCTACATAAAGCCATTCTGTAGAGTTTTTAATGTCAAATAATAAAAATGGCTGAATTTGAAAAACAAACTTGTATTAATTTTGATCATCTTAGTATTATATAAAATAAGCTCACATAAGACATTAATGTCACTTCAAACCTTCTTCCTTCTGGACAAAAAAGAATTCACTGCTCAAGGGCAGGGGTTCACTGTTTTCGTTTTTTAAATTTTTTTTTTTTTTTTGGTACTGGGGATTGAACTCATGACCTTGTTTGCACTTGCCAGGTAGGCACTTATGCCACTGAGCTAAATCCCCAGCCCTAAAAAATTTTTATTTATTTTTATTTTTATCAGTACCGGGGATCAAACTCACAGCAGCGCACTTGCAAGGCAGGTGCTTATGCCACTGAGCTAACTCCCCAGCACTCACTATTTTCTTTTGGAGATTGATTTCATTATCTTACAACACTTTCTGTTATTTTTTTAAAAAAACATTCTTTGCAAAGAACAGAAATGAAGTGATTTGCATTCCTTATGAGTATCACAACACCTAACACTCATAACCTATAGGAATAGAGGTTTAATTTGTCTTATGGTTTCAGGGAACTCAGCCCATGGCTGGCTGACTGCAAGGCAGGAACTTCATGGGGGAAAGGAGGTGGCAGAGCTGTGAGGCTTAGTGCATGGAAGCTGAGAAACACAGCAGGGATGTAGTGCCAGAGAGAAAGGGGCAGGAGCTGGGTGAAGCACCTAAGGTCATTCCTCCTTGATCCACCCAGACACAACAAGAAAATGACCTTAGCAATCCCCTAGACAATTCTTAAACCAACAAAGTTGGCACAATTAAGGTTAACCATCACATGCCTCTGGTCATTTTTTCAAATAAGGAAAATGGTAAAAATATGTTTACGATGCTCCATAAAATCATGAGTCCATATTTTCATTATTTTATTGAATCCAACAAATAAAAACTATTTGTGCAAAGTAACAGAGATGTACATGTTTAAAAGACACAACACAATCGGCCAGATTTCTTGCTATTTCAAGGACTTGGCTTGCTAGCAATGCTCATCACATGCTTTCCAATAGACTATTTGTTATATTTTTTATAGCATATATTTTATTAGCAATCAGCATTTTTTTTCTGAATTCCTATGTAAGCAACACAGACTTTCTCAGCCAGACTGCCACAAGAAAATTAGGTACAGCAAATGAGTGCTAACTGCTCTTCATTTTCCGTGCATGGCACCATTCCAAACACATGGAAGTTATCACCTGAGAAACAATTATGCTGAGAGTGTTGGCTGAGATGGTTGCTTTGTCCTGTGTCCTCCTATGAATCCTGCAAACAATTCCAAACTTCCTGGCAGCAGGTCTGCAGCTGCCACTGAAAACCTATTGGTGATATACAACTGCTTGGCATGTTGAAAGTGAACTGCAGGAATCACATCTGTATTTTTCAGGGTGGTGGCACCTGACACAGGTGAGCTCCAACAGGTGTCTTCCCATTTAAGTGGCCCCCAGATTGGGATATGATGTACAAAACAGGAGTGATGCCCCACATATACATTTGCTTCCTTCTAGCCATTCCGTGGCCTCCTAACTATTTTTGAAATATGTGCTGGAAATACATTGTAGTATTTTCTCTCTCTCTCTCTCTTTTTTCTGTACTGAACCTTGAAGGATTCTTGGAAAAATAGAATTTCCTGGAAACTCCTTCTGGGTGACTTGATTCTAGCCCTGGACTGGGAGTGACTTGAAATTTTCAGACACAATCTGTCCATCCTACAAAGCATATTTCCACCTCTTCTGAGAGATGGAAGAGTTTCAAACAGAATGTCTTCTTTTATTATTACATTTTATGATCTTCACTCTCAAGTAAATTCTGAGTCACACAAGAGATTTTCCTTGTCTTCTGGCATCTTTCTTTTTCTGCACAGGACAGGCAGGTGTTCATACCAGAGAGGAAAGTAATCTCAAACAACCATGGTCCTGAGTCCAAACTTCCTCTGGGAAGTGTTATGATTTGTGTCTGGATGTCCTCCCAAAGCCTCATGTGGTCATGGGAACAGGCTTCTAGAATTTTTGATTGATTCCTGGTCCATTGCTGGGGTTATGGGTGTGAGTGCTACACCCACCCTAGGGTGGGTAGCTTACATACAATTTAAGGAACAGAGTTTTCTCCGCACCTCTCCATTTCACTTTTGTGACTTTGCTGTTTCCACTGCTGTGAACCATTGCCCTCTGCTGTGTGCCACCCTGCCTTAGAGTCAGCTCATTATGGGCTGAAACCTTGACAATCTGGGAGTTAAATAAAGCCTTCCTTCCCTAATTGTGGGTGTCAGGTTTTTTTTGTCTCAGCAATGAGAGAAAAGTAACCAAGAAGTGGCTTTAGATATTCAAAATCTGGTTGCTGCTTAAATGGTTTACCCTCTTACCTGTAGCTGTGGAAATCAATGAGCAGTTGAGACACAAGAGGGCTTGTGCATGGAATTTTGTCTTACTTTTTTCTCCTTGCTGAGACAAACTATCTTAGACCAAAGTTAAGGAGGGAAACATTTATTTAGCTCACATTTGCAGAGGTTTCAGTCTGTAATGGGCTGGCTCCAAGGTATGGTGATGCATGGCAGAGGACAGCAGTCTGTGGTGGTTGACAACAATAAAAGCAACCAGAGAGAGAAAGGGGGAGAGAGAGAGAGAGAGAGAGAGAGAGAGAGAGAGAGAGAGAGAGAAAGAGAGAGAGAGAGAGAGCCTCTTTTTGTCTCTTATTGTGTTTTCAGCCTACCAGAATTGAAGCAGTGTCACTCCAATCAATGGACTGACCCAGCAGCCACCCACCCTTAACCCCAGCACCCTTAACCCCAGCATTACACTATGAATCAATCACAAGCTAGATTCAGCTGCCTCTGAAAAAGCCCCATTTAAAAGTACATGAGGCTTTGGAGGGATATATAGACACAAGACATAAAGGTCCCTTTATAGACATAAAGTGAGGGTGCTTTCTCAGATCCCCAAGTTCCCTCCCTGGGGCAGGAGGGCCAGGTCTTCATCATCTCATTTATGTCTGTGAAGGCAAGAGGCAGTAATATCCAGAGAAAACCAGCCTCACTGTTTAGGAACCAAGCACAACGTTATTAAAAATTCATACCCAGGGTGACAGTGTCCTGGGTGAGAGGTGGAGTGGGGGACTTCTCCATCCCGAATCAGAGAAGGTGTAGCTTATTGCGTCCTGGAGAAACGTCAGGAGAGTATGTACACAGGCCAGCACCAGGCTTTGGGTGTACACCAGAGCCCGAGGACTGTCATCCACTGGCTACAGAAAGTGGCAGGAGCGTGTGGGAAGCCCACACAGCAAGAGCAGCTGATCGTAGGTGAGAGGTGCTGGAGTGGGGGAGCACCCAGGAAGGCTCCAGAAAGCAGGAGGAAGGGAAGTGGAGGCCGGCACCAGTCAGCAGGGGGAACTGAGGGAAGGAGGGGCACAGGGCGGAGGGTTTCAGCGTGTGCTGAGGGCACGGCAGGCTCACTGGTTCCGGAGGGAACAAAATTCAATGAGAAATGAAAGGTTATAGAATTGAGACCCAGAAGGAAATAACTGCACTCTATAAAAAGCACAGGAGTCAGAGGATTAGCATATGCTATGTCTCAGGACTAATTTGGGAGCAGACAGCGAAGACAGGGTAGGTCTGGGAGCCGGAAGCATGGCTCTAAGTCTTTGCCAGTTTCACTGACTAATGTGAGCAGTGTGACTGTGACTTATCCCTGTGGGTTAGGGAGTGACACCGGGGGCTCCCTAGTGCCACAATAAATCTGTGACAGCACATGAATGAGAGAGAGGGCAGTTCATTTGCTGAGCTCCTGATGTGACCAGTGTTTGTGTGTGTTACTTGATTGGAGTCTCCTGATAACTCCCCAAGGGAATGCTGGCATATGTGTTTTTGAGCCAAAGAATCTGAATCTCAACAGAGACTCAGCTAAAAGTCCAATTCGAACTTTGCAGAGAATAGCTGTGAAGGAGATATTGTAGGGCAAAGCATTTTCTGAGAAGTCAGAAAATGTAAAAGAGAGAGGAGGGGATGATAAATCAGGAAAGGAAAGAGAATTGGGGAGGAGAGAGCATGTGGAAGAGAAAGAAGGGAAAGAGGAGAAAGAAAAGAGGCAGGGATGACAGGTGAGTTCAGCAAGGAGACCCTCTCTGTCCCTGGGAAGGCATCCACACTCACAGCAGGGATTTGATCCACAGATCGTGGAAATAGATCCGCGCTAAGCTGAGACAATGTTGTCTCCACACACATCCTCATGTGTGCAGCTCACGGTCCTGGTACTGTCCCATCGCAGAGGTTTTTGACTGGAAGAACAAGGCTCACACAGCCCTTCTCAGTTTATGCATTTGGCGTGACCCACAGGGATGGACCCACGTAAGTGAGTGCTGAGTATAAGCTCTGCTTTAGCCCAGTTGGAATAAACAAGCATTAACTGGTCTTTGGCCAAATGAAGACAAAGTATATGAAGCCGTATTTTGAAGAATTTTGAACAACAGTGGGGAGGGACCCCAGAAAGGGGAAGTAAACAATGAGGTCCATGACCTCCAAGGCCACAGCATCTGAGGGAAGCCTGAGAAGTGCCCAGCCGGTCTGAGACCTCAGGAAGAGAAGGGAGTTTAGTTCACTGAGCTAAGCACCAGAGGTAGGAGAGCCACACAGAGAGGCTGCACTCTCTGCGGGACTTAGGGCTTCAGCGGCAGGACACCGTGTACCTGCAGCCCAGGGAAAGAGCCACCAGATGGTCCAGAAGTGAACCTGTCTTCACTAAGGCCAGACAGTCTCTCCCAAATCATCAGACGAGAAGGCCTCGTGATTCACAGGACATTTGAGAAATCACACAGAATTTGCCCCACTACGGGGAAAAATTGGCCTTTGACTAAACAGCAATTGGGTCTCAAACAATATTAAAGCAAGACTCAAAAAAGATCATAAACATACTGTTTTCAAGTAACTTATTACATCCACATATCAACTCAAGAATAGGAATAGAAAATGCCCAGAACCAAATTTTTAAACTGTCTAGCACCTAATCAAAAATTATCAGAGAATTATTACTCAAAGAAGTACCAAAACCTGACCCATAATTCAGAGGAAAATTGATCAGTTAAACTCACAAGAATTGACGAAGAAGTTAGAGGTTACAGGTGAGATGATGAAAATCATTATAAACTCTACTCCATATGATCAACAGGTTGAGTAGTAATGTAGATGGTTATTAAAAATACCTGAGATTTTACAAATAATAATGTGATTAAATATGAAAATCAATCATGGGATTACATCCCCACTTTCTGGGAGTTGTGGAAAGTTAGATATTTCAGAAAAAACTGATGAATTTGAAGGTATCTCCATGTGTTAAAAGATTTAATAGCTATATTTGGATGAGGAATATTGTGAAATACACATAGGAATCAGGTTTCTGCCCACACCTGGTCAGAGGCAATCCCTGGAGGCCTTGCAAGAAAAAGAGGACCTGTGCCCAGTCCTGGGTCCTGCAGACCAGTCGGAGATGGCATAGCTGATGTCATGAGTTTGAAATGTGTTCGCGGAGCCAGTCAGACCTGCATCTCCCTGAAGCCTCTTCTGCACCTGTGCTGTTCCAGGAAACCACAAGGTAATATCCTTGCAGGCTCAGCAGGTGGAAAGGGCACCCTGGGTCATTGCCATATCCATGGTTGCTGCTGGCCTGCAGGCTCGCCATGGGGACTCCTGGATGCTGCTGGCTGGTGGTATCTCTTCCTCCCCTCAGATGCCCTCTCAGCTGCTGGCCCCTGCTTCTGAAGCACACATCCACAGCAAAGCCCAAGGTACAGGAGTGGATGTGGGCAATGTGGTTGTCCCTGTGTCACAGCCCTGGGATCTGTTCATGTGGCATCGGGAGTACGTGGCTTCAGGAAGTTCCTTTCCACAAGGTTAGAGACAAAATGATCTTTGTGTCTTTAGCTGTATGTTCCTGCTACTTCTCAGAGTCCTGACAACAGTAAGGTAGAGAACAGACCTGGCAGGAAACACTTTGGTTAAAACAGAGTAAAAGGGAAGGTTCCGGTGATTCCCATGGTGGTCCTGCCTCGAGGACTTCAGGTCCAGAGTCACTTGGGTGCAGACAATAGCCATGTATGGACAGCTTGGCCAACACCTGCACCAATCACCCTGTGACACATGAGCACACGCCATGTGCTTCTCTGTTGGGCCCATGAATTCTGTTACTGGAATGGACACCCTTGTAACAATGCTGAAGCGTGTATACTTGGGACCTGTCTAATTTTGAATCATAGTTCATGTGTTAGCTGTCTATGATTTTACCCAGCTTTCTCACTGTTGTAGTCAGGGGTTGTGCAGAGAACAATTAGAATCAGGACATGGAGTTATGGTGGTCACCCAGAGTTAACACAAGAAAATGCAGGAAATCTGTCCACAACACTAAAGACATAGAATATTCAGCCAAGGGCCTGAGTCCCACAGCAGTGTCCCACATGAGTCCAAATGAAGACCCAGAGCTCATGACAATGCCTCCCATGAGTTCAGCTGGAGATCTAGAGCCCACAAGAAGGGCTCACGCCAGTCTCTTTTACAGATGTGTGCTGGGAAGGCCCAAAGGTCAGTGGGGGAGGCCAGAAAGTCTATGCCAGCAGGGTGAAGGAGCTGTGCTGGTAGATTGAGGGTTCTACGCTGGAGGCAAGATGTCACACTCACAACAAAGACCAGAGCTGTCCTGAAAAGCACCACAGCCATCCTCAGCGACACGGAGGCCCTGAGCTCCTCCTATGACAAGCACAGTTGAGTGAGTGCCAGGAAGCCAGTGTGATGAGTTCATCCTGGAGACCAAGTGGCACACGTCTTCCTCTTCGGAGCCAGGAAGCAATGCTCGATGTGAGGACCAGAGCTCCTCCAGGAGAACCAACGGCTCAAACAGCAACAGGTAGGAGAACCCACAATGCCTCAACGCAACTCAATGTGAAACATCTACGCTCAACACCATGGTGATGTAATCCAGCTGGCGTTAAGTTGACCACCAGTTTTTAATCTGTAACACTCACCCTCACTGATTCTCAGTTTCCTGATCTAGAATGTGGGAATATTTTCCCTGAGAGATATTAATGTGATGATCATATAAAGACATGAGGCTGCCAACTTCATCTTTATCTTCTTCTTTAGAAATGGGAACCATTACCTCAGAAGAAAATGTGTGACTGTGATGTATAGAAAGCAGAAAATGGAAGAGAAGGCATAGGAAAGGAAGGCAGAGACACTCCAGGGCCCCAGCATCCTCCTGGCCTTGGACTCCCCCTGCAGGAAGGGGTGGAAAGGAGTTTTGGGTGCAGAATGCAGAGCACTCTTGCTGCACAGTGTGAGCACGGAGGTGCAGAGCTTGCCCAGACCAGTCCTAAGCACACAGGACCTGCAATGGAGCTTCATACCGCTGAGCAAAACTGATCACTCTGGTGACTTAGGCACGGAGGTCCTCTCCCAAGTACCACAACGATCCTGGCCAAAACCCATGAATTGTTGGTGAATTTGAAAGAAAGAAAATCTTCTCAGCACACAGCCTAAAAATTGCAGAAGGATTTGGGAGAAGAAATGTAAGAAAGAAATCTTGGCCCTTTTGAACATCAGGGAAAAATAACTATAAATTCTTTTAAAATTATAATTGTAGAGGCATTTAAACTTAGATCAGCAGGGTCTCAGTTTTAGTTGAGTGAATTTTCAAGTGTTCTGTATTTCAATAGATAATTTCTCAAAGGCTGTCTCCCCTGTAACAACCCTCACCTCACTCCCTGAGCTGTTGCATTCCAAATTCTGCATGTTGATGCCTTTATCTCTTCCTCAGTGTGTAAGAGAATAACCAAGACTTACCACGTGGACGCTGCCCCAGAAGCATACAGTGTATGTCGTTAGTGGACCCAGTATGTCAGAAGTGTTTGAGTCCTACTTTTCAAGTTAAAATCTCCCTAGATTTCTCCTTAAGCACAGTAACATCTGCGTGTACATGAACACGTTGTACGTTCTCTTCCCTTTCCTGCATAAATATTCATGAATTTTTCTATTAAGTGGTGTTTTAGGAAGCCCCTGTCTGATCACGTCTTCATTTGGGGGTCAGTGACAAAGATGAGCATCAGTCATGCTGAGCAAAGGTGGCTCCCATCCAAAGGCCTCTCAGGAAGCCTTTCCAGGGTACAAGGCAAGGGTGTGTGTGTGTGTGTGTGTGTGCGTGCGCACGTGCGCCTGTTGATCCAGGAGGCAACATGGAAATTGAGAGGGCAGAGCCAGGTGCTTCCTCTCCTATCTGTAAAACCAAGAGGATCATCCTCTACAGGACACCTCATGTGACCTTGCCTGTGACAGATGGGAACAGGGACTTCACTGTTCTCAATCCATTTCAACTCTTTCCACGTTGTCCATCGGGGCAGCAAAATGCTTTGCTGTCCATGCCGGAAGGACAGAGCCAGATTCTGATGAGCACGTGGGTCTCCTTCCAGCTGTTTATGGCAAAACTTCTCAGAAAGCATAAGGGGTTTTTCTTGTTGCTGCTGACGAAAATGCCTCTTAAGAGAAAGGTGATTCCTGTGTACATAGACTGAAGTTTGAAACCCACAATTATACACAAGGAAGATATTCACAACATACTGTGGTTTGGGTTATTTTGAGAGTTCCCTAATGATATAAATATGGCAAAAGAAAAAAACAAATCTAAAGCCATTGATATTTATTTTAAAAATATGTTTACGTCTCATAATTTTGCTAAGACTTATTCATCACAGTGTCTCACTTCCTCCTCCTCATGCACTAGTAAACACGTTATGATAGAATCCCAGCTACTTAGCACAGCGCCCAGCGTCTGCTGGGGAAATCTGTGGCCAGGCGCTTGCTCCCTCGCCTCATCGGCCTGTGTCTTTGGCCTCTGCTCCTGTGCTGTCTGCAGTCCTCAAGTACGCAAGCCTGGGCCCTGTCCTCTGGTTCTTCCTAGGTTTCTTGGCCTCTCTTGACTGCCTAGAACATGCCATTTCCTTCTCTCATTTTTTGTGACATTGATTCTCTGCTACTTCCTTGCTTGTTTGGGAAACGTGCCCTTTAATGAATGTGCCTTCCGCTGTTAAAAAAAAGTCTGTGAGCATTTGTTATCCTCAAGCTGAATTCCCAGAACTAAGCACACAGCTCATCACTCGGAAGGAATGCAATGAATGTTTGTGCAATAAGAGAACAAAAACCTCGACTTTCTATGCTCAGACATCAAAGGTGAAGTACGCTATTGGGAATCTTAAGTTCTAAAGGAGACTTACGAAGATATCAAGAGAAAAAGCAAGAGCTCCAAGAAAACACTATGGGCCCAGGTTTATTACCTTATAGATTCTAACAAGAGAGCAAACTAAGGCAGGTGCTTGCTTGTCTCCAGACGGTCATGAGACATCATAGAAACAGGAGGAGTTCAGGAAACCTAACCCCAGGGTCAGGCTCAAGTCCTCAGGAACCCCGGGGAACCGCATGGACACACAAAGTGGCTGTGTCCTACAGGGTAGGGATCGGGAAAAGAATGCCTTGAGTTGAAGATGAGGGGTCACACATAGTACTTATCTGAGGGGTTACTGGGGGGGTCTTAGTTGTTTTCTTTTTTCTCTCCCAACTTTGTGACACTAAATGAAAACCACTTTCCCCAAAAAAGGCACCATGGATAGTGAAAAAATATGCTTTATAGGAAATGTTTCAATCCATGATTGTCAAAGAATGTTAAAGGGAGAGCAGGAAGAGCAAGAATGTCCTTGGGGCTTAGGGTAGAGAGACTTCTTAAGTTAGGTACCAAAGAACAAGACAAATGTTCACGTAGTTAACACAGGCAAGCTAGAGGGAGAGGTGAAGCTAGAGCGGTCTGCAGTGCACCAGTCAAGCAGAAATTCATCACTGGGGAAGACCAGCATGTGGCAGAGATGACATCTGGCTGACCAGCAAGAATGACAGGCGGGGGAGGCCAAAGGCTGGAGAGAATGTGAGAAAATGCCAATCCTGCAAAAGTCATAGGAATGAAGGAATGACAGCCGTCATGGAAACCGGGAGAGACATCTTCTTTTTTGCTGCTTGCCTTAATTATTTTTAAAAGTGTACTGAATTTGTCATATTTGAGAATGTTCACCGGGGCAGTTTAGAGTTGCTGGGTTTTATCTCTTTCAACTCATGGATACAGGCTTTTTAGAAGTCCTTTGGCCCAAATGTCCATCTGACCTTCCTGTTCATTTGATGGGACACGTGCGGAGTCCCTGGCGTTAGGTCAGGGCATCCCCGGGCCGTGTCATCCTGAAGCTTGTGGTGCAGCCGGGGAAGCACCAGCCAGCGCTTGTCCGAATCAAGGCACCCAGAGCACTGTGGGAATGCTCTCCCTGTGCACCTGGGCCTAGTGGCCCAGTGATGAAGAGTTGCACTTTGGGGTCCACCAGTGAAGACCACTGCTTCTCCCAAAATAGCTCCAGCCCCCTTTGGAGTGGCTATGCCTGCAGCAAGCCCAGACCATTTTCCCTGGGCATCTCTTGCTGGCCCTGGATCTACCCATCGAGCCTTGCAAAACATATTCAGTCTCCTTCATGGAAACACCCTTCTTGTATTTCAATAATCTTCTGTCCTCTTCTACTCTCTTGCAGTCTCAACTCCAAGGAGTGCTGAAGCAGAGTTTGTGGTGGTGCTCAGTGTAGCACTCAGCGGTCCCTTTCTTCTGCACTATTTGTGTCTCGTCCTTGCTCTGAGCTTGTCCCCATGTGCACAGGCTCCCTCTCTGCTTTTCCACCATTTATTCCCAGTCCTAGAAGCAGTACTAAGGCCAGGTAGTCATTCAACAAACACTCTTTGGTGAAGAGTTTCCTCCACATACCATCTTGGAGAGGAGTTAGTGAAACCAGCACATGGATTAATAGGATGTGTGATTATCAAAGAAGTTTCCTTAGATTGGAAGGGAGATACAGCAAAAATGATTGGGTGGGTGATTTGGTGCCCAAAACTCTACATTTTCCTAAACTACTGATGATATACCTAGGAAGCATTGGAAAGACACATTCTCATGTAGTCCAGTTGGGGTCAAGAGAAGGTTCTAAAACAGAATATTATATCTCCATTGTCACCCACAAAGACACATCCAACTCTGGAAGCAAGAAATATCCTGTTTTCTTCATCTTTCTTGCTGGCTTTCTTCAGTATTTTAAGTGGGGGCATTTGCACTTACGGACCAGGCTATTTAAGTAAAGGGAAGGTGACACTGTCATTGGTAATGAAGCAGAGTTTCAGATTGGTGGTTGGAATTTCAGATCGGTGGTTGAAGTTCCAGGAAATCTTCAGCTCTGAAGACAAAAGGAATATGTGTAGATGTGATGAGGAGCTTTCTTGGGCTCATGAAATAGTGCTAGAGTTGGAAGGGGCCAGTGGGGTCAGGTCCTGAGTACACAGGTCATATTCTGCAGGCAGCGGAGTCCACTCCCAAGATTTTTGAATGACTCAGGATCAGTCAGAGTGAACCTGTCACCTGGGGGAATTGTCAGCTCCAAACTCAGTCAAGGAGCCAGAAGAACTGAAAAGCATGCAAATCAGCTTGCTTCTCTCAGGAGCAAAGGGACCATGCCACCCTCCTGTGCCTTCTCAGTGGCCCCTGCCTTCTTTCTGCCTCCTCTACTGAAAGCATGACTCCTACCCTTCTGAGATTCACTGACACTGATCCTCTAGTCAGTTTTGCCAAATGTCATCCACTACCCCGAATCCTCAAGGATTCGCTCTCAAGTGAAGATTTCCAGGTTGCCCTGGACCACTGCCCTGTGAGGCTCCAGGGATGCTGTGACATGTCACAGGACCTGGGCAGCTTAAGCAGCACAGATTCATTCATTCATCCATTCATTCAGTTCATTCCCTGAATTTGCAGAACAGGGATGGGAGCTCAAGGGTGGGGCAGGCAACTGCACTGCTCCTGGGTCTGGTGAGAGGGGCCCTGCTCCTCCTCTTCCGGTTGTATTCCTTGGATTTGTGGTTCTCGCCTTTATCTTTAGTCTGCATCTAATCCCCCTTGCCTGTCTCATAAGCACACAATCAAAGAATTCAGGCTACACACAAGTGAACCAGAAAGATTACATCTTCATGTTCTTTTTTTTTCTTTTCCTGATACCAGGAATTGAGCTAAAGACCTTGCATTTGCCAGGCAGGTATTGTGTGGCTGAATTACATCCCTGGCCCACATCTCCAGATTCTTAACTGAATCACACCTGAACAGACATTTTCCCCAAATAAGGTCCCAGCTCAGGTTCCAGGGCTTCACATGTGGACATAACCTTGGAACCTACAACGGGGCAAAGCCCGGGGTATGAGAGAAGATCTTAAATCCAGAGGACCAGTGCCAGAGGGGCTGGTAGATTCAAACCTCATCTCCAAGTCAGTGATTCCAAAAATCTCTTTCCAGGCCAGAATACACCTCAGAATTCTTAACTCATACCTGTTTGACTTTTATAGTTAAAGTGTTTTAATCTGACACTCACTGAATAAAAAGCATAATTCTTTGTGTCATTTCTCTAAACAGCTCCTTTAACAGTGCCTCAGTGTCTGCAGGAGCCTGGAGGCCTAGAAACATCTTCTCTGTTGTTTCATAAGTAGATTCTCCCTCCAATACCCAGCGGGGAATAGCAGGATTACACCCCAACAGAAACCACGGCGCATCCAAATGCTCCTTCCTCTTACCTATTGGTTCTGTGTCTTTACCTCAAGTGCTTTGTCTTCTACTGGGCTTTTAAATTCAAGTGTTCCCGGGAATCAGGAATACATGCCTTCCCAGGCCTGTGTTTATGGTGCAGTCCGTGAAGATGCCCTTGTCCTCATGTCTGTCACACCTTACTCAGAGTCACCGAGATTCAGCATTTACGCAACATTAGTAGCTGCCCAACGAGCCCTTCGGTCTTCTGTAGTTGTCTCCTGTCCTCTGCTTTGTATCTTATAATGTCTGGGCCACCCCAGCAATCCAGTACCAATGCATCTCCACCATCGCAGGCATGTGTGTCAGCTTTGCTAGGTCCATGGTGTCCCTCACGGCACACCCTCTACTTTCTGATACCTAAACACCACCAAGACGCTCTCATCCAGTTCTGTTAACATGTGGAAACCTCTTCCTTATCCCAGGGAATTTAGAGACAGGATTCCTCAGGTCTGGTTGTCATCTTTTGATTCTTAGGCTCCTTGGTGAATCATTTCTTTCCCTCTTTCAGGTTTCAGCTCAAAGTTCATATTCATGCTGCTGGGCCCATCACAAGCTCCCTCCCAACAGTTTTACCTACTGCAGTTATTACTTTACATGACCTCTGACTCACAGCCTGCAGGTTCCTATATCAAGTGGTTTATTACTAGTTTCTTCTCTATTTCATATGACTGTTGCCTAGTCAATATTTCAGAACCAAGAAATAAACTAAGAGTGTTTTCACCACTAGAAGTTAAGGTTAGCCTTTAGGATGGGAATATCAAATTTGATGGGTGCTTTCCAGGGGTTGATGCTGAATGGTCCCAGGGTTTCATGAAGGGTGGGAGTTGGGATTGATAGCTGGTGGCCCCCAGAGTTGGAAGAAAGAATGTGTTTCCTGTCACTGAGGACACAGTTTCCATACAGACTATATGAGAAACTTCCTTTTCCTTTTACACATGGAAATAGATATCTTTCCACTTTAACCCATGTTTAAACACATTCTTTATAAAACATCTCATGTTGTTTTTTGGGAAGTTCTTCTGTGAGCAACAGAATTGATCAGGTCAGCTGAGCAGCCCTCAGGAACGAAGTGAGGAATGAAGCTGAGGGAAGACAGAGCTCTCACAGATCTGCTGGTCCCAAGGCCGCCCTGAGAGAGGGACAGGTGGGCTCACCGTGAGCTTTCTGCATACCTCCATGGCTCAGCAAGCCCCTCACAACCTTACCTCCCCCCGACAAATCCCAGCTCTCTCTGCCTGTGCCCTTTTGAAGAACGAACTTTACACCCACGTTGAAGCAGACATCACCTGTGAAACTGGCGAAGAGACCCAACAGGCCAGCTCTGGAAGACAGACCCTTGAGGGCCAGAGTAGCCGGCAATGTTGATAGTAGTCAATTTGCATATTACCGAGACAGATGCTTGATTACCACGGTGAAAGTACTCCTTCCACTCCTGATTCAAGTCTGACTTCAAGTTGCAAATGATTTGCTGACCACCTTGGAAAAGTGCAGAATGCTTCACAGTTGACTCATGGACCAGCATAAACTGTCTCAGTCTACCACGGCACCGGATGCATTTCCCAGTGTGGCTCACAGCCCAGGAAGGCACGCTGTACAGCGTGGCTAACGCCAGAAGATTCAGGAGGACAGGAACTGGCAAGCAGGGAATTTCCCCTTTCATAGCATCCAACCCGAGTCCGGGTCTGAGTCTGCCACATGGGACAGATAATTCTCCAGCAGAGAACCTCGAGTGTTCTCATCTGGAGAATCAGTAAATCAGGGGCAACCAAAGATCCAGGAAAACTAGGAGGCAGGAGAAGGTGGTAAAGAGAGAGACAGGGAGGGATGCTACCCTAATATCCACAAGCGTATGGAAGGTTGACTTTTAGCAGCCTGGCTACAGATTAAAGAACTGAGATTTAACTTGCTGTCTCAAGACAAAGGTTAGGACCTGATTCTGACTAGACCAATACTCCGCCCCACCAACAGTACCACCAACAACACAATGAAATCCTGTTCAGAGAAGAATAACTGGATCTAGAGTAAGAAGGGCATAAGGCTGGCAATGACCAGGAATCAAAATTCATTAAACAGGAAAAAGGGGAAAAGGAGGAAAGATGCAGAGAGCAGCTTGTTAGTGAAGAATGATCCAGTGTTGCAAACTGGTAGGTCATTACCTCAAGGCAGTGATGAATATTATGCTCAGTGATCTAAAAGAAAATATAGTCAAATGTAGGCTAATGCCTCTCGGGGGATTTCATGGGCAGGGGCACAGGGACAAGGGCAGTCTGCAGGCGGTAGTCAGGTCAGGTTGCTGGGGAAGGAGAGGGTGGGCGAAAGAGACCCGTATGCAGCACAGACCTGACAAGTTGAGGCCAGACCTGGGAGAACTCAAGAGCCGGGACTACAAGCAGAGCTGTACCCCTCTAAGGGGCTGACTTGAGTGCCTTCAGTCTAATTTCTGGCTAAAAACAGACTGGGATTTAAGGTCTTCCTTTCCCAGGAACTAAATACAAACCATGCTTGTTGCCGGTCCAGTGGATCTGGGATTTTACCTTCAGCAAATGAAGCTATGTGATTGCAAAAGAAAGGATATAAAGTTGATTGTGTTTGGTGCTTGCTATGGGGATTTTCAGAGTCTTCTAGCTTGTCCCTGGCTGGACCTGGAGAGGAGAGACATCACATTCCAGAATGTTTACAACTGGAGCCACAGGAGGATGGTATCCCTGGGGCAATGCTACAGGGGGCCGGGGGTGCTGAAGCCACAATCACAGCAGCAGATGGCAAAGATTGGCCCAAAAAGCTGACAGTGGGATATGGTGGAAAATGGTGAATTTAGAGCCCATAAAGCTTCCTCAGATTTGAGGATGACGATGGCTGGGAGGGAGAAAATGTAATGCAGAGGCAAACAGAGCAGAGAGTTTGAAAGCATTTGGACTCTGGACTCTGAAGAGAGCCTGGCTTGCAAGATGAGGGTCACCTGTCCTCTGAGCCTGCAGAGGTAGAGGACAGAAGGCAGCCCCACCCTGCGAGCTGAGGTTCACAGATGGATAGCTAAGTGCCCACCCCACTGCACCAGGAGGAGACAGAGCAGAAGGGCAGGTGGGCCCTGCACCACCACAGCAGGCAGCCGGTGTGGAGGTGGGTGAGCCACATACTTGGGGGGAGAGAAGATAAGAGAAGAAAGAAAGAGGGAGGAAGAGGGAAGGAGGAAGGGAAGAAGGGATGGAGAGAAAGGGGCAGACCTAGGACTCTGGAATGTACGGAGAACAGAGGGGGAGTCACTTCAGAGCTTCCTCCTCTGCATCACAGCAGGAGCCACGGACCACAGCAGGGGCTGCGCCTTCGTGTCCACGCACCATGGGGGACCAGAGCACGTGTAGCGGCCAAGCGGACACCCCACCGTTTTGACCTAATGACACAACAGCAGTGGGAGTCACAGCCTCAGAAGTCCAGCAGATCGGGCACAAAGCTGGCCTTCTCCTCATTTGCGGGCTTGTTTGTCTGGGATTCACACAGACACGCACACGTACACACACAGGTGTGCAAGAACATAGGCAGCTTCACGCACGCACGCATTCCTAGTGGCAGAGACAAACAGCTTCATCCAGTGGGTTTTGCATTCTAAACTTTTACATAACTGACCCACGGTGTATTATCCTAGTTTCGTATTAGCCTGTGCGAAGTTTAGATGTTAGTTGGACAGGATCACCCAGCCACACTCTTAGGGAAGTCAACAAACACAGACTGAAACCTGGGAAGCACGTCCTGAGAGACAGGAGTTCAGCGTCTCTTAGTGGCCGTGCTTGGTATTACACCACAACAGAAAGCTGTTCTGTTTCATTCACAGAATTAAAACAATACATGTGGATACGTCATGTTACTGAATCTCATTAGATTCAATACCTAGTCTTTAGGTGATACACGTTACTTTTTGCCAAATGACAACAATGATTTGAATATAATGCTACGAGGAAAAATGAGGCACAATAAGATATTTTATAAGGTGCTGATTAATAATTCGTCTAAGGAAGCAGAATTTTGATTCAGACTTAGAATTCCAAATCTTGTACCAATAAGTTATTGTGTTTCACACAAAACTGAGTTTGACAGGCTAGTTTTAAAAAGCACACCATTACTAGACTTCTAAAGAATGAAAATCTTTCATTTTAATGAAACCAAGACAAACCATTAATTTGTCAAGGGGACGATATGGAAAAAATAAGTCAAACAAAACACTATAAAGTAACAGCACATTTTTTTCTCAACAGTTTTAGGATCTCGAGACAAATTAGGAACCAAAGCATTTTGTATTCTAAAGCAATGTTCTCCACAAGAATGATATGGTAACTAAAAGAAGGTGATTAACTAAAGGAGAGAGACAACTATTTAGAGAAATGAAGGAAGCATATTTTATGGCTCAAATGCAGAAAACTGAAATGTGCATATTTGTGTGTAGGCAGGTAGGAAAATCTTGTAGGCAATACCCCTTTAAAAATAGTATCACGAGAAAGCCGGTAAAAGCTCAATACCAAGTGGGCAGTCGCAGGTGGACAAATAGAAGGAGTGAGCAGCCGAAGACCACAGTCCAGTGATGGCAGCATCACAGATTGGTAATGAGGGCTTGGCCAGCAGGAGTCCAGAGAATGGACGCTCCCAGGAAGGGTCTGAAGGAGCCCTGGTGCCATCGTGCGGAGGTCTGAGCATCATGACTTGATGAAGACCTTTCTATGTCCAGTTAACAGAGAAATGTGCTTTTTGAGATCGTACCCAAGGTGCCACTTAAAATATTACAACTCTGAAGTGGAAAGGAAAAGGACCATCTGTAATAACACTGATCGGCTCATTGTTCACAGATTTCCTCCGTGATTCCTTCAGGATGCCAAGGTGGGCTGCCACAACTTCCCATGGCTTCCTCCCTCCTGGCCACCATTCCCTCCCTCTGGAGCTGTGACAGGGACGCACCCCACAGGGACTTACCTGAATGCCCTTGCAATGGGACCCACCTTCTGACTTCCTTCTGGTTTCATTTCCCAGCTGTCTGTCCATCTTGCTTTTCCTGCTAGCTTGTGAATTTGCAGAGCACCAGGGCGGCTGGTACTTTGTCAGGAACCCCACAGGTCTTAAGCACAATGCAGGACATTGCCTGTGCTGTCAGTGTGAGGTGAAGGTTCCTTGAGACAGCCCATGTGTCTGGGATGGCTTCAGCAGCGGTGCTGGGAGACACAGTCAGCTGCGATCCCCAGGGGAAATCAGCATCAGGCGTACAAAGTCCAACCTGGATTCTGGAAGTTAGATTCTTCACTGAATCTGACACATCTTTAAATAGCTAGAGTCAATTTCTGAGGCACTGAAATCAGTTAAATCATGAAAAACTCAGAACTCAAATATAGACATTAATTACTTTCAGGCATTCTTTTGAGTTTTTTTTTTTTTGCAATGTTTTAAAAATTTTACTTAAAGAGAAAAAAAGCAAAACAGAAAAAAGGGTAGAAACAATGCAGAATTTCAAAAAATAAACAGTAAGAAATCACTAGTTGATAAATTACATATTGTCTTCTTAGACACAGTTGTTCAAGTTATAGAATTAAAGCATGCAAAGTGGACATTCAAACAGTGAGGCTGCAAACAGTTCTGTTCAATGATCCAACAAAAATTTAGCAACATGTTTATCAGTCCTACACACTTAAACATGCATGCAGTTATATCTTTTAGAGCACTTTCTTTTCCTCCTATTGCTTTTTTAAGTCCATTATCTGTTTAATTATATCGCGTTTCAGCTTGCTCAGTTCTTTACTGATCTGTTTTGTTGTTATTTACTTTTTATATTTATTTATTTTTAAAGTAATAAAATACCACAGAACAAGACAGAGCAAGGCCAATTGAGACAGTGTAGTGAAACTGATAAAGAACTTCACAGCAGGTTACCGGGATAACAGTAATAGGTACCATATTATATCTCGTTTTCTCCACAATAGTTGTTCTTTCAATTAGGCATAGTAAAATCAAAGGAATTACAGAATATTATAGAACTTATCAAAACAGAATATTGAATAGAGCAATACCATTAATTAGAACAAAGTAAAACAGTGATAAAAAATGTTTGCCTTCAAAGAGATGGTAGAAAGAAAGCCCCCTTATTTGCTATATTGCATAGGGTCAACCTCGCAAGACATGCTCTGATCTCTGGCTCCCACTTGCTAACGGGGGTGGGGGCGATGGATGTTTTGAATCTCAGCCTGTTTACCAGGGAGGCGAGCTGGTTGCTTGGTTTCCCGGCGCCCTAGTTCCAACATGACACAGATCTCAGGAGACGCTGATGGTTCTAGCCCTGTAGTGGCAGAGGCTTGCCAGGCCACTGAGACTTTTTTTTTTTTACCCCTTTCCTTTCCTTTTTTTTTTTTGTTGGATATGAAAGAAAATAGCTACTAATTTTGGAGCAGAAATATAGACTATGTGTTTATGGAGTTTGTGTTTGTAGTCAAATAAAGATCTGAAGCAAGGTACTCAAAACTGAGAACTGGGATGGTCAGGATGGAGGCAGTGCTTAGCTGGTCGGTCCTGAGGGAGACTATTCTCAATATCAAAGGCATTCACAGCGCTTCTATTTTCCTTCCAGCAGCGCTCCAGAGTCTATCTCTCCGAGGTGGACTGTTTGCCCAATGCTATGGCCGCTGGGATTCTTGAGCCTAGACACACTTCACACCTTAGCATCCTGTCCCTTGGAAGAAAATGCTCTCTGCCCAGGACTGCCATTTGTGGCACCTTTACCTCCAAAAGCCCACTGTGGCCCCACATGCTGTGGGCCAAAGTCCATGGTCTTGACCCTTCCCTCTCCTCCAAACAGGCGGAGATCAGCACCATTCCCAGAGGGTCAGAGTTTCCCCAGTCCCAGTGGCTTCCATAGAGCATTTGACTATAAAATCTGAGAACTTGGGAGCAGAAGATCTGGGAGATTCCCTGAGGTTCTACTCTACCAGTCCCCTACGGCTGCCACCGCTGATCTCCATAGTGCTCACTTGGCCCACACAGGTGCATCTTCCCCACAGTTCTGGGGGTCACAGACTTAAGGCCTGGGAGCAGCAGGACCCCACCGCTCTTGGGGCCCCTGGGGAGTATTTCCTACCTTTTCCAGCCATGGAGCTGCATAGGGACCTGCTCTCTTTACAGAGATCATTTCTGCAAAGTGCTTCTGTATCCGTGGTCCTTCTACTGAACCTCCTGCCACCTTTTTAAGAGCCCCTGGCTCACATGGGGCCCACGTGGAGACACAGAGGAGGGAGTTGGAGTTCAATGCCAGCTGCCAAGTGTTCTGCAGGGCAAGGGTCGAAGGCGGTTAGTGATGTGGACATCCCTTTGTTCACCTCCCACGTACACAGGGTAGTGACATGGCCCCAGGCTGAGTGCATCAGCCAGGCACTGGGCACAGCTGTAGTCTCTTCACCTCTGCAAGCTTTGCAGCCTCTGTTAACATGTTTGAGGGCTGAAGCCAAATTTACTGGCCCTAAAAAGGAACAATTTACCCCGGGATTTAAATTAATAAAGGCTTAACCATTCACCTATAAAAAAAAAATCTTTCGCTTTATGCTTTCACAAACTAGCATTACACTTGCAAACGTTTCACTTTTTTTTTTTTAATTTGGCAGTAATTCTTAAATGGGCATAAAGATCAGCCATCGTGTGCGTCACGGAAAATCATCACGCGAATGAGGTGTGATAGCGAATATATTTAAATCTCTTCTAAAAGAACAGTTTTACAGAAAAGAACCAGTGTGGTGCATTCGGTAGGGGGAATTTTAAATATTTGCTGCCCCATGGAGGAGAGAACATCTCCAAAACAGACTAGGACAAGACAGCCAGCTGCAAAGGCAGAGTTTTGCAGGGAGAAGTTCTAGAAAGGAAGAGGGTTGTTTGGCAGAACTGTCACTTACTACTCACTTGCTATCATTCTTGCCTGGAAAAGTATGTTTAGATTTGAAACTGAGGCTCTGCACGTCTCCCTGCAGACACAGCAGCCCTGAGACTCGGGACCAGGACTTACACACACTGTGTTTCCCTGGTACGAGCTGTGGCTTCCTCCCATGGCACAGCTCACAAAGATCTCAGAGCACAAGAGGACACCCCACATCCACTCAGTGTCCCTCAGGGATGCTCACTGCTGGGTTCCCTTAGCCCAGCAGGGAGACGGGACAGAGCCACCCAAGAGCCAACCTTGGCAGCCAGGGCTGTGTGACACAGACCAGGGCTCTGCTTGAAGTGTGAAGGCACTGTACGCCTTGCAAAGAGGAGCTGGGGAGCAGGCCACGGGGGCCGGAGCACTTGAGGCCAACCTGTTCCTCCGCGAGCAAAAGCCCTTTCTTCCCTGGGACCCAGACAGTGGCTTTTGAAGGGAAAACCAAGCATACAGGACTCTGGCAGCAAAGCACGGTGAGCGGGTGGGTGCTTCCTGTGTACTGGGAGATGCCTGTCACCTCTGCACAGAACAGCGCATGAATGGAAGAGGGTTTCAAAAATCTATAGCCACGTAATCAGAGCCAAAGACTGTGCGCATTTAGGCTCTCAAACTGGATTCTAAAGAGTGCTTTAAACATCTTAACTAGTCGTAGTCAGCCATGTTTCAGGACAGTGAAGCCTGGCAGGGTATCAGGAAGGTTGCTGGTCATTAAAAAGCCAAAAGAAAAGAAAAGAAGAAAAGAAAATAGAAAAGAAAAGAAAAGAAGAAAAGAAAAAAGAAAAGAAAAAAAGAAAAGAAAAAAGAAAGAAAAGAAAAGAAAAGAAAAAAGAAAGAAAAGAAAAGAAAAGAAAAGAAAAGAAAAAAGAAAGAAAAGAAAAGAAAAGAAAAGAAAAGAAAAGAAAAGAAAAGAAAAGAAAAGAAAAGAAAAGAAAACCTCAGTAAGAGGAGCACAGGAAGAACACTGAAGCACTATTGTTAGTGCACTTCTTACATTTATACTTTCTGGTCAGCAGCTGGTAATGGGTCACACATTTTAAACCACCTTGAAAAAAGGGGAGGAAAAAAAGGCACAAATTGAGGGAAAAGAGGAGAACTAAAGCCCGGAAGTGCCCAGACCTGCACCCGCCCCCAGCGTGTCACCTGCCTTGCTCTGCTCAGGCAGGAGAACGGGTGCTGTCACAAGATGCTTTCATGTCTTACTGCTGACAGCCCCCGAGATCATCTTCCACTAGATACAGAGACACCAACGGCAGCTCCAGGGCTGCAGGTCCCAGAGGCTGCTCAGGAGTCCTGCCCTGGCTGGGCCACACCATGCTGCTAATGAGAAGGCATCTTGACCATGCCAGGCCGCGGACGCCCGCGGGGTGTAAATCTCGTCAGGCGGGTGGAGGACCGGTGTGTGGTCACATGGAAAGGCCGAGTGCCCCGGCCGCTGTCCGTGTCCGCACCTCTGACTGCAGCCTCCAGGGCCGCCTCCTGGCGGGCCCCATGGGCACAGCGTCAAGGGGTCAGCTCTTGAGCAGCCATAAATAATAGTTTCCAGAGGGCATTTTTCTATTTACAGCTAGCCACCTCTTCTCACCTCCTTGAGTGAAAAATCAGGCAATCGGAGTGAAGGGCATCCTTGTGGGGGCCACTGTGGTCAGCAGTCAATGAATGCAGCAGTGTCCCCGGCCACAGACAAGCCGTAAATATGCCACTATTCACCTCTGTTGAATAACAGAGGCCCAGGCTGGGGAGTGGCGGAGCACAGGGTCCGCCAGTGGTCATCAGTGGCTCCTTGTTCCCGGGCTGCGGTAGAGTTCCTGTCACCTGAGGAAGGGCTGGGGGGGGGGGGGGCTCACCGCTGCCCGTGTCCCCAAATGGCCTTGGCCTGGATGTGGTGACTCACAGCCCAGGCTGGAGCTGGGAATCCAGAAGCCATCCACACGGTTATTATTTGGGTTTGGGAACAGTGGCGCTGAGGGAGTAAATATTTGTCCCTGGAGGTTGGGAGCTGGAGCGCAGGGGCCACGCGGCTCTGGGTGTCCTGCCGCGTGGAGGACAGGCAAGGCCTGGTCCTGAGAGGCAGAGGAGAGGTGTCAAGGGCAGAGGCACAAGGGCCTCTCCTGACTGGCTCGGTCCTCTGGAAAAGCACATTTCGGGAATTAAACAGGAACACAGGAGGATTCAGAGAGCTTGGTCACCTCTCCTAACTCCCTGGGGACCAGATGAGACGTGGATGTCTCCTGGGCTGGGGTGTGAGTGTATCCCCGGCCCTGAGCTCAGGACAGGGAACCTCGCCTGGGTCACGGTGGCCTGGGGGGAGGGGGGATCCCTGTCGCTGGACTCTGAGCCCTGCACCCTTTCCTCCGTCCCCCCTTGGGGTCTGGCCGGAGCTCGGAGGGTCCGGCTGGGTGGCAGGGGCAGAGGGCACGAGGGCCGCAGGACGCACACAGCCCTCCCCTCTGCGGACCACAAAGGGCTTTCCTCTCGGTCCGCGCGCACCTGCTGCGGCCGCCAGCCGGGGAGGCCACCAGGGGGCGCCAGCGCGTTTTCAATGGTGCAGACGTGCACCCTGGGTCCCTTTTGTCTTGGCTTTTAATTCTTCTGCGTTGCACTTAGCATGACAGGAGGCTTCCACATCGCTCACTCCTCTGTTTATCCGCATAATTATTGCGCAGCCCCGGGCCTCGTCGGCCCCTTTAACACACCAGGTGGGGTGCCAGACCCAGGGGCCAGCTCAGGCTTGGACCGCAATGATTTAGGGAGCCCTCATCCGGGGAGACACACAGAAGTTAGGTTAAAACGTAACCATAAAAGCCAGCATCCGCGCAGGGCGTGAAAAGACGCCTCAACAAAGGACTCCTTCTAAACCCTTCAGATGGCAGCACAAACCTGGAACTACTTTTTGATTAATTACTGAATAGACACCACGTTCGCCTCCAGCCTTGGCTCATTACCAAGCCATCTTTTCATGGACGGTACGCTGTCTCTTTGTCAGTATTGTCTTCTAACGAGAAACAGAAATCAATTTCCGCAGCTGAGTAATGTGCACTTTTATTAGTGCGAATTAAGAAATATAAACGTTAAACTGTGCCCCGAGAAGCACACTTGTATTGTCATCTCAGAGGAGCATGTGTCGGCACCGGGGTTCTGATGGGTTCTGTCCTCCACAGCTGTGATTATATACATATGAATATACACACCCACGCCACCCATTCCCTCCTAAGTGCTGTTTCCGCAGGCTCTGAGCTCTTGACAGGCAGGGACCTCTGCTTTGCTGAGAAATGGGTGAAACCTGCTTGTAATTATAGGCGTGGAAACTGGGAGAATTTTCTGCAGAGTGGCTCCTGGCTGCGTGCCTTGCCCACCTCCTTCAGCCCAGAGGAAACTTGCTCATTGGAACTGACCTCTGGCCCCTCCGTTTTAGGTCACAGGCCCACACACAAGCGGACGTGGCTGGGGAATGTTCCGGAAGCTCTGCTTGTGCTGGGAAGGCCCACAGTAACAGGACTGCCTACAGAGAAGACAAATCTGAGCCACACATCTGAGCATATCACTCTCTAAGTGGAACCTGTGGTGCACAAGATCGTTCGGGCCCTACCAGACGTGGAGCAGGAAGCCTGGTGGAGGCACAGAGACCAACTGCAGCAAGTACCTGTGTCCCGTGTCCCTCAGGCCTGGAACAGGTGGTGCCAATGGAACACCTATAATCCAGGTCTCTGCGCTGCCAGTGCATCTGGGTCTGTCCCATCTGAGACGTGCAGAGTGAAGGTCATGTCATCCCAGCACCACCCTGTCCCTGTCCCTGTCCCTCTGGGGGATACACATGCACCCCCAAACCTACATGAGTCCAACCTACAGAGCAGCGCCACAGTGAATAGTCGCTCCCTACTGATGTGTTTAACTCCCTGGGAAACTCCTTGTAGCTGTCAGTAATAATACACCTGATGAACTCTGTCTGCTTCCAAAGCTCACTGTTTTCAATTTATGCACTGAGGCAAATTTTTTTAAAAACGAAGAAGAAAAAAAAGGTACATGTGTGCTGCTTCTGGGCCCTCTTAAATGCAACAAGAAGAATAACCCCTCTTTATAAATGAAATTTTTTCCCCTTCCCTTCCCTTCCCTTCCCTTCCCTTCCCTTCCCTTCCCTTCCCTTCCCCTCCCTTCCCCTCCCTTCCCCTCCCTTCCTCTCTCTCTCTCTCTCTCTCTCTCTCTCTCTCTCTCTCTCTCTCTCTCTCTTTCTCTGGTACTGGGGATTGAACTCATGACCTCATGGTTGCCAGGCAGGCACTTACTCCACTGAGCTAAATTCCCAGCCCTGTAAGTGAAATTTAACATTACTTATTTCGAAATCCACTATCTAAATTAGAAGCTGGAAAGAGAGAAAAACGAAAATAACTGGTGTGTTCCTATTTGGTGGAAGGTCTTTGTTCATTATTTAATATGGATGCACATCAGGGTTAAGGGTATATTTTAATCTTGTGGCAAAAGCCTCTAATTTTTTCACCTTTTATCTATGTTCTTATAGTTGGTAAAATTGAATCATGATATGAATACAACTAAAAACAGTGGTTTGGGAATTGAGGAGGAATTAGATGAATTTTAGTAGAATTGGTCACCTTCTATATCACACAAATGTCAAAATGCACAATTCATGATTCACGCTTTGGGAAAAGGTAAGTGTGAATCTCCTGAATGGGTCCCAGACTTGTTTCTATTAGCACCCATGAAACAATTTGCTGCATAAAACCGTTGGCTTCTATGAGGGCTTTTCTCCTGCACATTTACATGAATGAAGTATGTTTACAGCATGATGTAAACATTTTACAGTTACAGCTGGAGTATGAGATTGCCATCCCTGGCCCAAAGAGTTTCTCATTAGACACTGGAATTATTCTTTTAGCAATTTTTATAGCCCTCTCACACATCATCAATATAGACACTTACTGAACTATTTTTCCCAATGTGCCCATATTCTGCAATCTATATATTGAATAATTTAAAATTTGTAGGCCACCTTTTACACATCACACCATCCCGAGACAGGTGTGCCAGGCGTGCCAAGGGAGGGAGGCTGTGGGAACGTTTGGTGTGCAGAGTGAGAATTTCTATTTCTTCTTGTATCACAAACCTGCCAGACTGTACCAGCCTTACACACAATGTGACTGGCAAGTTATCTTCCCAGTGTTTCAGGTTTTAGACCGCAAAACCCCCTTCCACCTTGCCTCTGGGTTTTCCTTCTCAGCTCTCGGTGCTGTCTAGACCTGTGGAAAGGTTGCAGCCCACATGGTTTCAGAAACCACAGATGCCCACCTCGTGAGCTCCTGGCATGATCTGCCCTTCTATGCATACACCATGGGCTCGATTGTTGCCTCTTGGTTTCAGAGTAATTTGCATACATTTTCTCATATAAAGTAGTGATCTTATCTTAATTATATATTTACGTCTATTTCCTCCATTGCAGCATGGCCTCCAACTTGGTTATGTATGAAAATTGCAGGATTCAGTAGCTAGCTTGGTGCAGGACCTCAGCCAGGAAATGGCCAAGGACACAAATGAACAGGTACACTTAGATGGGGGAAGTGGCCGCAGGCTCACTGCTAGGGAGCTTCAGGTAACCAGAGATACTTTAGGTTCCCTTCAGAGCAGCTCTTGGATGACTGAGAAGCCATCTGACCCTCAGCTTGATAGAGAGATGGACCTCAGTACTCAGTCAATGTGAAAATTGTTACTTCCAGCCCCTTCACTGGGCTGCGAGCTGTGTTCAACGACCTCTGCTCTGCTCACTAGGTGGGAGCCCTGGATGCTCCAAGCCCAGCTGAGGACACAAACAGGGGCCTTCAGAGGAGGAAGTCTTCAGGTCCATCTACCCCCCAATGGTCGGAAACTGGGAGAAGGAGCATAGAGAAGGGCTGGTGACAGGCGAAGGCTCCAGGGAGCCCCTGTTGCAGGTCTCCAGAGAGGACAGCCAAGTGTTCTGGAGGATATTCCGGTTCTCTCGTGGTTACTGGTTATATCTAGGAATCCTCCAGGTGCCTCATGTACTCAGAGGCGGGGTGTGGGGAAGATGATCGGATAATGGGGCTTATACCCGCCTGACTGTTAGGAGTTGGGGTATGGTTGGAAGATACAGGTCAGGAGGGGCGTGATCTGGCCGCGTCTATCTCCTCCTCAGCCCGTTCTTTCATCCTCCGCTTCCTGTCCACCATGCCATGAGAAGCTCTTCCCCCCAGGCCCTTCTGCCACGCTGTCCTGCCTTGAGGCCAGCCAATCACGGACTGAAATGGGAGCCAAAATCAACTCCTCCTTCCCTGAGCTGTAGGTGTCAGGTAGTTTGTCCCAGTGAGGAGAAAATAAAGGTAACTTGCACTCAACCACATCTACTCCATCTAACAAGTTTTACTCTCCTCCCCAATGAAATGATGGTATCCAGCCTTTCAAACACTAGCCATTGTACTAAATTATTTATATATACTTAACTTGTGCTTTTATCTTTCCCCCAACAATAAACTGATCTTATACAGAGACCAGGACACCATCTTGCCTGATGCAATGAGTTTTCTCCTATGGAACAGGTTCAATTCAAGCAGAGACAGCTCCAGGATTTCTCTGTGGGAGGGTTTTGGGGAGGTCCTAGGAACATGAATGAAGTTGTTGCATAGCAACTGAGATAAAATTGAGATTCCTTCAATGAAAGGATGGGGCACACAGGGGGAGCAGTGCAGACTGCAAGTCCAGCACCCACCAGAGCACCCCTAGATTTGCAGGAGGTGCAGACCCTGGCACACTCACGTCCCTTCCCGGTGAGCTGTGGGACCCCTTTAGTGTGTGTGTGTGCCCCAATTTGAGAGCTGAGAGCTTAGCCCGTGAGGACCCCGGCCTCCTCTCTCACTCGGTCTGAAATGCATGCTGGTAATGCATTCGGTTAAATCTCATTTCATTCTTGAGTTTAGCGTGACTTTTTCTCGCTGATGCCAAAAGTTTACATCATTCCTAAATTTATCTAACTCTTGAATTGGTTCAAATGCCATAATTCAAATGAGTTAACCCTCAACCATTAATAATTGACAGAAACTGACGTGAACCAGCAGCTTGAGATATTTCTTACAATCCCCATTTATTATAAACCAAAATTCATACTTACAAACACTGAAATTGACATTTGTAAGTGGTCACAGCACACTTAGCTTTATTTAGATGTGAGCCAAATAGTTCTAAAAGTTTCTCTGATCAGCTCAGGATTTTCCAAAACTTTTTTGTTATTGGATTCTGCAACAGTTTCTGTCCTAAATAATCTTCAGTATATATCTGTTGTTTTACTATAGTTCTGCAAAAGGAAAATGTGTTCTCTATCCCTACATGGTTTTTTTTTTCTTAGCTTTCATGATGAAAGTCAAAAACATAGTAAGCTAAGTTGTTACTGAATGATTACTTAGGAAATGTGTGAATCCTAAAAAGTGAAAGCAGGAATCACTTCCAAGACAGGTAAGATAGTCTAAACACCTGATTCCTGGGTGGGCTGCTGGCTGGGTGAATATTGAGGTCCTGAGGTTCCTCTGTCTGTCGCTCTTGTCCACGTTTCTTATTTTCCATTAATTTTTCTTGGTTGTGGAAAAGAAAATCAGATGCCTTGCTGTGTGCTGGAGATAAACAGGACAGCTATTACCCTGCATAGTGTGAGCTCTTCTGTCTAGGAAGCAGGCTTATAGACAACACCTGGAGATCCCCAGCATTTATGAAAAGCAGAAAATTAGCTTCCAATCTCCTTACTGTCTTTTGTATAATCTAAGCCTGCCCTGCAGTATCCCCCTTACAGGTGCTGCGAACGGATGCTGAGTAATATAGCATTGCCTTGACTTGGCCCTGAAATGTACTTGTGACCTAGCATAGAGGCTCCTGCCTCCACCCATGTGGGGGCTGCTAACTTCTCTTGGGGCCCATGGTGCTGTTTGGCTCACAACTCACATCTAGTAGGTGCTGTTGAGAAGTGGTTTGCTGTGATAGCCTAGATTCCTTCCAGGGCTGAGCATCCTGCTCACTCTGTACTGTACCCCACTTGCAGGGTCTTTGGCAGCTACGATGTACAGAACCAGAACATTGCACAGAGGGTGGCAGTCCGGAGCTGGGCCATCTGCAACTGTGGGACACATGCTCTTGGGGTCAGCAGCTGGTAGCTCCATCTGCCATCTGCCCTTGAAATGTCCCAGATCCCATGCACCTGGAGGGTCATTGATTCCACTGACTCCTCACCCTGGACTGCTAAATGCTGCCACCTGGCCTTGATTTCCTAGTGAAGACAGACACAGCACTGGAGAGCCTTCTCCATCCAAGAAAAGATGGGCAGATCTGGATATGTGGATCCTTTGAAGATAGAAACACAATAAGTGATTCAAGTCCCTTTGCAGACACTTGAGTCCCTAGCACGTCTGAATGTGCTCTGTGCTGATGTCAGGAAGGTCAGGAGCAGGGTGTGCTGCATATCAGGCTGTGTGAGGTGCAGGGAGGAGGGTTGCTAGAGCCGCACTGGTGAGGCGGGGTACGGGCAGCAACTAGCCGACACTCAGGAGACGGAGAGCTCCCAGGACCATGTGACCCTGGTGGGATATAGCATATTGCTGATGCATAGAAGGTGCCAGGAAAGAGGACACCAAAGAACCACAGTAGGTGTTGGTAAATAAGAAGGAATCTGGACCTCAGAACATCCCCTAAAACTGCTCACACCCAGTCTGCTTGGCTGGCTCCTCCTTGGAGTCTTCTAGGTGTCCTGGCTTCCTGGCCTGGGGACGCCTCATGCTAACAAAGGACCACATGCTGGAGAGGGAAGAACACTCTTTCACCTCCTCTTGCAAAGTGAGTAGAAAGGCAGCAGGACGCTTGTGACAAATAGTTATTCTAGAGTAATTTGGAAGTTCTCCTTTGGGTTTCTTTAGAAACTGCATTTCCAGCTTACACCACTGAGCTTTTTAAATTTTATTTTATTTAAAGAGAAAAAGAAAGCAAAACAGAAAGAAGGGTAGAAACAATACAGAAGTTCAAAAAGAAATAAACAGTAAGAAATCACTAGCTGATAAATCACATATTGTCTTCTTAGATATAGTTGCTCAAGTTACAAAATTAAAGCACACAAAGTGGACATTCAAATAGTGAGGCTGCAAACAGTTCTGTTCAATGATCCAACAAAAACTTAGTAACATGTTTATCAATCTTACACACTTAAACATACATGCAGTTATATCCTTTAGAGCACTTTCCTTTCCTCCTTTTGCTTTTTAAGTCCATTATCTGTTTAGTTATATCATGTTTCAGCTTACTCAGTACCTTACTGATCTGTTTTGTTGTTGTTATTTACTTTTTATTTTATTTTATTTATTTTTTTAATTTATTTTGAAGGTAGTAAAATACGGCCGCATAAGACAGAACAAAGCCAACTGACACAGTGCAGTGAAATTGGTACAGAACTTCATAGCAGGTTACCGGGATAACAGTAATAGGTACAATAGTATATCTTGTTTTCTTCACAATAGTTGTTCTTTCAATCAGGTGCAGCAAAATCAAAGGAAATACCAAACTTATAAAGACAGAATATTGAATAGAGCAATGCCATTAATTAGAACAAAGCAAAACAGTGATAAAAATATTTGCCTTCCAGATGTGTACAGTCTCACTGCCTGAATGTCCACTTTGTATACTTTAATTTTTATAACTTGAACAACTATTTATAAAAGAATAATATATAATTTATCAACTAGTGATTTTTTTCTGTTTATCTTTTTTTTGAAAGTCTGTAGTATTTCTACCCTTTTTCTTTTTTTTTCCTCTTTAAATAAAATTTTAAAAAATTTGCCTTCAAAAAGATGGTAGAAATCCCCTTTAATTGCTATATTGCATATGGTCAACCTCACAAGAGATGCTCAGATCTCTGGCTCCCACTTGCTAACAGTGGTGGGGGAGGATGGATGTTTGATTCTTAGCCCGAGTGCCCGTAGGCTCACAGCCCCTTCCCAGAGCGGCGAGCTGGCTGCTTCACATGACTGAGTTTTTGAAGACTGCCAGAACTCAAGAGCCACTACGCAAAACTAGCTGCATCCCTTCCCCAGTGTGCTATGTGATGCTCCTCTTTTTCTTGTGTCACTTGTCCTGAATGCCATGGAACTGAAATTCACAGACCCACCCTACTCCCCAGGAAGCGTTAGCATGGCATATCTTTTCCCCACCCCTTCACCTGTAATCTGTGTGTGTCTCTATGTTCAAAGTGGGTTTCTTGTAGAAAAGACATAATTGAGTCATTGTTGTTACTACCATTCTCTCTCCAGAAATGTCTTTTAATGCTTATATTTTGATCATTGATATTTAAAATGATACTTGATATGGTTGAACTAATATCTGCAATGCTTATAATTTCTATCATACCGCTTTATTGTTTCTTTGTTGCTTTTTATTTTTCAGCCTTCACTGGTAAAAAATTGAACAGTTAATGTGATAGTATTGCCTCTTCTGTCTCTGCATATCAGTTACACTTGTGCGTGCATGTGTGTGTGTGTGTGTGTGTGTGTGTCTGTACGTGTTTCTGTCTGTCTCTCTCTCTCTCCCCCTCTGCTGAGTTGCGAGTTGCGATCATTTCACCCTTCCTTTATTCTCAACTTTACGCTAGCTGACCCCACACTGTTGCATTTGAATGAATCATCTGCAAGTAATTAACATCTGTGAACACAGCTAAGATGAAAGATGAGGGGGAGATGAATCTCTCCGACTGGCCTTAGCTGTGGGCGATGGAATCTTTCCTTTACTCCTTAACAATCAAGGGTAAATTTAAACAGGAGGTTTCTGAAGACACTTATCATCTCCTTTCCTCCACACCCCTGCTGCTCGGTGCTGCTGTGCGTGTGGCCGGCTCTGCCCTTCTCCCCTCCCTGTGGGAAGAGCGGTGACCACTCTTTCTTGGAGAAGGCTGTGGGACTCTCCTGAGGGGGGCAATCAGGAACCACAGAGGCACCCTGTTGTAGTAAATAAAACTCACATCTTGGCTTCTTTGTCTCTGAGCTGAGCCCCTGTTGAGTTGGGTTCTGGCCACTGGGCAGAGCTGCCAGGCAGCATGGTCACCTGAGCCTGAGGGACACTACTGACTTCTCTTTCTCATTTTTTTTTTCATTGAATTGTCAGAGAATCTCAGCACTCTGAAAAAGTCTTCCCACGTTTCTAGTCCAAGCCTCTTCATGTGGTAGAAAAATCCAAGCCCACCGTCATGGAGAGGTAGCCAAAACACACATCTCGGTCTCGTAGGTAGAAATGGATGTGTATGTTCTCCTGTCACTGCAGAGCTAGTGAGCGGGGTTACTTCTCTTCTCATGAGCTCTCTGTCCCTTGGCGGCCTCTCTTTACTCAAATCATAATAGTTGCGGGACTGAAGTGAGAAAGATTTTTATTCTAAGACTCTCCCTCTCCAATCGGCGACTGAGGGCTGGAACATTTGGAAGGCTGCCCCAGGAGGACTTCTCCAGCCCACCCCAAGATGCTCCCCACTCTACGCACATCCACGTTTGACTGACTGGGTGGCCAGAAGGCTTGCTTCTCCACAGTGTCAATCCCATCCTGCACAAGGCCTGTAGTGCACAGGAGGCAGAAGCCCCGGTCCTCCTCACCAAACCTCTGCTTCATGACAAGAATACAGGACAGCCAGCTGCTGCAGGGAGGGTAAGAGAGACTGAGCAAAGAGGACCTCAGAGGAGCACAGAACTGACAGGCCACAGACAAGGTGTGAAATATGCTCAAGGCAGAGGAGGGCTTCTCCAGACAGGAAGAACAGTTCTGATGACTATCTCTATTTATTCTTTCAACAGACTGATACTTCAAATAAAAATGAATTATGAGGAAAACCAAATAAGATTTTGCAAAGCACAGTCCTATTTTAAAATTAATGTATTCAACAGGTTTACAGATTCCAACAGAAGTTGGTGCTTGTCTCTGGTGTCCTTACTCAGCTAAAGCTGTGGGGACAACTCAGTGGCTCTGTTACCCCCTTTGGTCCTCACACTACTGTGGGGGACACCAAGTCTTCAGGATTTAAAACATCAGTGCGGCAGATGGAAACACAGAAGGAAACCCAGCAGAAACACAGGACACCAGCGCGGGAAGCTTCCTGCACAAGACTGTGACGGCATCAAAAATCACAGCAAGAACCAGCAGATGAGACGACATCAATGTCAAAAGGTCTTCACAGCTGAGAAAGCACCAAAAGAGCAAAGACAGTGTCTGGAGAGGACGAAACCTCTGCCAGCCGCTCTTCCAACAGAGGAATAGCACCTACAGCTCAAACGCCTCAACACCAATGAAACCAAGCAACCTGATCAAAGATGGGTGAATGAGCTGAACAGACACTTCTCCAAAGAGGGACAAGAGGCCAGTGAGTATGTGAAAGAGTTTTAATGTCTCAGTCACCCATCAGGGAAATGCACATCAAAACTCTGCGGAGATTTCCTCTCACTCCTACCACAGTGGTTATATTCAGAGCATGAAAAGAGGTGAACACCAGTGAGGACTGGGGAGAGAATGCGTTCGACAGCCTTGGTGCGTGTGACACGAAGCATAACCACCATGGAGACCACGGTGGAGATTCCTCAAGAACGTAACAGTAGGGCTGCTGCATAACCCTGCTAGACTGCTCCTGGGAATATAGGGGAAGGAATAGAAATCAGCACACCACAGGGACATTTGTGGACCCATGCTCCCCATGGGGGACAATTCACAGCAGCCAAGATGTGACGCCTACGAGTCCTCACCACGTGAGTGGGTAGAGAAAATGTGAAATAGTCACATAGCACAGCATTAGGCGTAAAGAAGAACTGAATCATGCTGGTAGGAAAATAGATGTCAAGCAGGGTAGACCAGTCGCAGAAAGACAGGTACCACAGGGTTTTCCCTGCTACGTAGATTCTTAAACAAACAAGAGATATGAAAGCAGGAGAGACATTGTTAGACAAGAGGAAGGGAAAGTCATAGGGACAGCACATGTCATCAAAATGTCACAGACATGTAAGAAAATATCACAAAGAAACCTGATTTGTGTAAAGTGATACATACTAATGAAAGATCTATCTATCTATCTATCTATCTATCTATCTATCTATCTATCTATCTATCATCTATGGGAATGTTTGTACATCTCTTACATAGCTACTGTTGTTAAAGTAGAATGTGAATTCAACAAAATCCAAGGATTTCGCTCTTTGCCTCACAGGTGTTTGAGCGTCTCCCTGCTTCAATTGGATTGTGTTTAAGGTGCATAAGGAGCATTTTGGTTCTCAGTCCCTTCCCTGCCCCTGTGGTTGTGATCACCCTCGCTCCTTCGCAATGCAACAGAAATTGTCTACAGTGTATTTTCCTGAAAATATTTGGACAATGCCGTTTCAAGAAATTGTCAAACAGAGGTAAGCCAGGCTGCGTGTGAGGTGTGCCCTGTTTACCACTGTGAAGGTTCTGTGTTTTATCCACAGAGACCTGGAGAAAGCTGCAACACCAGAGCTCAGCTTCCTCTGCCATCACCGGAGCATCCTCCTCTACGCACCTGTAGCTCAGGGCTGAGGGGAAGGGGTACCCTAGATATCGGGGTGCTCTGACCTCACAGGTGTATATCAGCCAGCATGGATGGCAATGTGTATGTTTCTTAGTGGCCTCCTCTCAAGAAGGACACCAGGGAGAACCAGAAGAGGAAACCATGGGACATTAACTTTGGTTTTATGATCAATTTGAGTGGCCAACCATAACTCCTAGGATTTGTTAAGACAACTTGGGTAAAAAAGTATCTCTTTTTTGGAAGTGTCTCTATACCTTCAGGTTTAAAGGCTGTAGTTGAAATTGCATAAAAATGAAAGTGCTCCCGGTCATGTAGTATCTTTTCTTTCTGACTAGAGCCCTGTGGGTAAGGCATAGACCTGTCAAGTTTCATAAGATTCAAAAATGTATGCCTCATTTTTTGAAGGTTAATTTTTAGTATTTCTTAATGTTATAAAATTGTTTCCACATGCAGAAATTTATTTATACCACAAAGACCAAGGTGGCAGTGGTTTTAGGGTTTCTGTGGGGGCCCCTCACCATCGCGGCCCACCGGAGGTGGTGTGGGTATGTTCTAGATGGCCACTGTGGGTCTGGCTAGATGCAGACAAGTGAGTGTGGGTGGAGAAGGCTCTAAGATTGAAGGCCTGCTGATGAGGTTAGCAGCCTGTGGCAGGGGACAAGGGGCAGTCGTCCATGTGTGACACTCGTTAGGAGAGGCCAGGGAACACTTGGTTAAAAATAAATAAATAAATGAAAGGCCAGCGCTTTGCTAAGATAGTACCATGGCTGTAGTCGGATTTGCCGCACGCCACTGCCTTCTCTCAGCAGCCCTGACAGATAAGCTTAGAAAAAGAAAGTTCTAGAAATGAGAACCATTAAGAACAAAGACCAGCAGCAAAGATGTTACAGGAGAAGGAGCTTGTCTTGATAATTTTGGCCTTGTCCTTCAGAGACAGGTGGAGAGAAGGGGCCCTGATTCTTAGGCTCCAGGTTCTTCACCTAGAAGAATGAGGGACTTATGTGACATCTGTTTGGTGTCCACCCAATCATCCAGAAGGATTCAAGTGACAAAGCATTGTATTTATACTGATACATACAAGCTGCAGGTACATACACACATGTATGTACAGAGACACGTTTAATTACGCGTATATTTCATTTGCAGAATGGCTACATGCAACTCTATTTCCTATGTCTTTATTTATTAAAACACATGAGTACTTTCTCTGTTTTAAGGACGCTTCCTGGTATGTAGCTCTGGCAGTCTGCGTGGTGTGCTCTGCGTCTTCAAAATGAATTGCATGTTAAAAGATATCAGAGAACAATTTGAGAAAAATAAACCTGCTTTAAAAGCGGTCTGATTTGAAAGTTTTTGCCTGTTTTCAGTGCTACACATTTGCTGTGTCTGCTGCCTGCCTTTCTGTCCCTGGGAAAAGTCTCTCAGCATAAATAAGAATGCTTGAGAAACCACATTCCCCTCGCTGTCCTTTAAACCCTTAAAAAACCTGCTCAGAAAAGTGGAGGTCACCAGACCCCCTGATTGTGATTTATTACTAATTAAAATGCTTACAACCTTTAAGCAACTCCACTTCCTCCTAACCATTCACTTCTATTGTTCCTCATTTCTGAACAGTGTGCAGGAAAATACAGCATTTCTTCATACAACACAGAGGCACCTAGTGACCCTAGTGACCGGAGCAGGAAGCAGGGCATTGGTGGATGTCACACACCTGGTTTCTGGGACCTGCAGAGCCAACCAGGCTCTTGTTCTTTTAGGTCTCTGGCTACCTGGGAAGGACTTAGCCTACACTCAATTAGAGCATTTTCTACCAGCTTTCAAGGAAGGACAAAGGCCCTTCCCAGGTAGCCTGGTGGTGCCCGTGTCCCCAAACACAGCCCTGGGCTGGGGAGCGGGATGGCGATGATGCCACTCCAAGTGCGGGCAGCCACAGCCTGGTCACTGCATGCTCTGACACAGGCTCCAAGTAGCCGGGCTGCTGTGCACTCACAGTGGTCACTGTGGGCAGGGCGGTCAGCTACCTTTTCAGCCTGACAGAGTCCCCCATGTCCTCTGGACACCAGCACCAGCCTCCTGCCTGGATGTTTGAGTTACAGCAAACTCCTGCTGGGAGTCTGAGGTGGAGCACAGCTGACCTAGACTCCCGTCATTCTACACAGACCCCTGTCCCCTTGCTCGTGCTGCCTCTCTGAGGTACCTTGGGAGATGGGCACCCATGGGTGAGGCCCTTGTTCAGCAGCTGTGGCTCCCTGACCTCCCTCAGGCTGGTCCTAGGGTCAGGGCAAGGTGCTGTCTTTCCCCTGCTTGCTGAGCTCCCCACACCCTGCTTATTTCTTAGCCACAGTGGACAGCTTCCAGCCTCTCCAGAGGGCTGTGAAACTTGGGGTCCTGGTGGGGTTCGTGGTGTTCAAGGACAGGCTTTGTGTGGCGACTTTAAAGAGAAAGCTCCCGTAGAGTCCCCTACATTTGGGGCAGCTAGAAAATGCACCTCAGTACTTCTGTGAAGACAGTCAGCCTGTGTTTGGACAGTCCAGGTGCAGAAACTGTTCCTGCTGCTCTTAGCAGCTGCCACTGTCCCTGGAGATGCCCTGGGACATGGGCAAGCCCTCCCTTCTGTCTTAGCGGCCTCCCTGGCCACTCACTGGATTCTTGCAAGTGAGTCTTTCTCACCGGAGACCTGTTCTTAGAGTCATCCCTGTTGTGAAGATGGAGGAGGAGGGTGCCACATGCTCCCCGGCTTCTGTAGCACAGACAGCTCTGTCCCTGGCTCTGCGGCAGCAGGTGGTACACACACAGCAGCCACGGGCCTGGAGAGCCCCCCAGGCACAGCCTCGCCGGAGGGCACGGAAACGTGGGTGTAATCTGTGCAGGCTCATCCCTCAGGCCCTGGTAATGACCAAACCCCACTGTAGATGCTGCCAGGAGAGCCTTAATTATTTAGATAAATGAGCATTTAAGCGGATAGACTAAGAAAGGCAGATAACCCTCTCCCATGTGGCTGGGCCTCGTTGGTCAGCTGAAGGCCTTCAGCCAAAAAGACCAAGATCGTCTGACCCAGACAGACTTCTGCCCCAGAAGGCCTCTGGGTTCCTGCTGAAGCATCCGCTCCTCGCTGGGCCTCCAGCATGAGGGACTCTGTGGATTTTAACCCCATCATCCAGCTGCTTAAAGTGCTTCTCTCCTCTGGTTCTCTCTCCTCTCCTCCTATCGGCAGCCCCCTGCCTGCTGCATTGTGACCATACTATGCTCTTCCGTTTCTTGCTCCCAGGCAGTGCAGGGCCCTGAGAGTCCTTCTCTGAGAATTCAGTGAGCACAATGTGGCACCTCCCTGCAGGCCCCTGTCCTGTCCCTCTGGCCTTGGCATGCTAGCAATACAAACACTGTCTGCACAATACATGAAAGCAGGAAATGGTAACTGTATTAGCGCTGTGTAAACTGCACCCATGAGGACGAGCCAGCACCTGCTACCTGGCCTTGCTCAGTCTCACGGATGCCATGGTACTATATCATGGTGCCAGGGTGCTTGACAAGTTTTCTGAGCCAGGCTACATACTCTGATTGTGTCTGCAACAGGTCCCGGCACACACACGCTACAGCTTTCGCATTTATGCACCTCGGATGTCAAGGTGAATTAGGAAACAAGCATTTTAGAACTTACTCTTAGACTTCAAGTCTCCCGGTCCTGGGAAAATGTCAAGCCGTGGTCCATGGTCTCTTGAGCTCTGGGCCTCTGTCATTCCAGCTCCTCTGATGGGCGAAGGCCTTGGGGGTAACCCTGAGGTTGTCCCATTGCCCTCTGGTATCCCCAGGTGTCTGTGTCAGAGCTGGGGAACCAGGTGTTCTGAGTGAAGCTTCTGGAAGCTGAGTTCTCACAGGAAGTAGCACTGACCGTGAATCTTAGGATTCGCTGAAGGGCTCATTCTTGGAATCCTTTCAGACAGTGGAAGAAGGAAGAGTAAAGGCTGCCTCACTTGCTCTCCACCTGGTCAGGAACGGCCATGCCACTAAATCCATCTCTGCCCTGGTCCCATATTGGTGAAGCCATTGCTTTATAGGTGGCACCAAGTGGCCCAAGCTTACTAGTTCTGTGGGACAGTTGGCAAGTTGTTACCACTTTCCTTCATTTGGTTTAAACGTGTCTTCCATCCTGTAAAGAAAGTCTAGGTCTGGAATGGCCTTAAGACTTCTTAGGGTTTTCAAAGTGTCATCTTATTCTGGTGGCATATTTCTCCATCATTATCAACACTGACATCTGAAGGGAAACCAAGGGAAAACCCGGATAACCCCTCAGTCTCACTTTTAGCTACTTGGGTTCAGTTGACTTTGGAAACCACTAACTTTAGAGGTCAGGCATTTCGCTCGTTGCTAACCTCCTGGAAGGCTTGGCGATGAGGACACCTCTGCCATGTTGTGGCACAGTGGTGACACTGGTCCCAGTACTTTTCATAAACTTGAGGCCAATTCTGCCAAAGATACTGACTCTTCATAGGGATCAAAAGGGACCTGGAACAGGACTAATGGCACCAAGATTCAGACAGCTGAGTTGCTTTCAAAACGTGCCAGGGCACCGTGATCTTGGGATAATGTGCCAACAACCAGGATTCACAATGTCCCTTCCAGGCCACAGGAGAGGTGCCTGGAAGTCTCCGTCATCAATCCTTTCCTAACCGATCCAACCTCTGTGCAGTGATTTGTCGGTTTTGCTAGCCTGACAAATAAATCTTTCTCTTGCTCCAACATTTGTTTCTCCATTCACTGGGGCCCTATCCATGGAACAAGTGAAGGAGGTTGGGCTTGGAGATGCTCTGAAATGCATCTGAAAACTGCAAAACCAGATCCACACTCACGGATGTGCTGCTCTGTGGACAGAAGTTGGAAGATGTCACTTCAGTACAGGGTAGAAGCCAGCCCATGTCCGTACTCTCAATGACTTCTTGTCAGGCATTAAACTGGTGCTTCTTGAATTAATGAATGAATGAATGGTTTTAAATGTACTTAATGTTTTTAAATAGCAAGTAGCCATGTGTATCCAACTTATTTTTAAGTGAGTCTTTCTAAAATTAAAAAAATATGTATAAACATATATATAGATACATATTCTGTAGGTAGGAGCAAGCAGAGAATCAGTTCTTAGTTTGTAGCTGCACAATAAAAACTACCCATAGTCCTGTCAAATTAATAAAGATATGTGAGCTGGAATCCTATGTGTGTCATCCTTTCGATACATAAATTCTGAGAGAAGAGAGATGAGTTTAACTCTCTTATGGACATTACCCCTGGCTGGAGCTCTCCAAATATCAACGGAGAAAAGCAATGAGGAAGATCTTTGCCAAGTCCATCTCTAACCATAAAATCCCTTGATGCTGATCATAAAATCTTGAAATAATCCCACACAAGTGTTTCCATTCTTTACTAATGGGATTTGGAAAAATTAACATCCTTTTCCACTGAGTTCAATTTGAATTTAATGTAATTTGTGATCACTGAGGAACAAAACATGACAAGAACAATTAATTATGTTATGTATGTGGAGAAAAAGCTTGTGTGGAAGTATTTACAATTATTTTAGGATGCACTGAAATATAAAAAATAAAAGAAAGATGTGCAGGCTGACAGCTGGTTCAAGTTAAATGAAGACTGACTCAATATTAATTTTGAATATTACAGCAATGAATATGGGTTACACACGGCATCGTTTCATTAAGCATTATGATGCTTTAACTTTTCAGATGTACTTTTAAGACCTAAGATGCCTTGTGTGTATCAAGATACCTTATGCAGGATTTTAGCTGTCAGGTGGTCTCATAGATTTAACGAAATGATTTCAATTCTGCAAAGATATTTAACCATGGGGGAGTCTTTCCTGTATATTATGGGATGTGTCTTGGGGAAGGAAAATTTGGGGTCAATATTGATTATAAGTGTGAATACTGTGATATCTCAATTCAAAATTGGTAACCCTGTATTAAGTCTCAAAGAGGTTACTTCTCATTGTATTTCCCTGAGTGCAGGTGTCCCCTGGGGGAGGTGACCTAGGTCAATAGCTGGGTCTCTGAGCTCCTAAATAATACAGTGTAAAACAACCAGTAATGTGGAAGGGCAGCCTTATGATTAGGCCATCAAGACTGATGGAATGATTGCTCTCAAGACCACTGTCAGTTACCATGTAAAGGTTCTCTAACTTCATAGGATCCCACATTCTGAAAATTCAGTTCCTCTAGGGGTGACTGATCTGCTTCCTGCGTTTGTTAATACCTAAATTGATATTTTTTTCCTAGGTAAGAACACAAAAAAGACACTTTATCCTTACAGGACTAAGACCAAGAAAGAACTGCAGCTAAAGAGATTTAGAGAGACATCAGTATTCAATCATTTTAAAGAATCAATGCAAATTAAGTTTAAGCCAATCACTGGAAGAGAGACTATGAGAGGGAAAGAATGCTGTCACAGTTCGTGCAAAATGACATTTTAAAATTGGAAATTATGTGTTTTACTCATAATTTTATAGCTACTCTAGGCATATTATCATTTCTACACTTCAGGGCTATGGAAAACAAAGACTTCAGATCAAAGAGAATTCCACAAAGACAGTTCCTCCACCACACAGGACTGGGACCCAGGGCTCCATGTTGATGGAGTTCCTGAAACAGAGTTCCTGTATCTCTTCAGCTCAGAGTTTTTACAATTACATTTTAATATTTTAAATGAAGTCAGAACAGTGTATTTTCAAATGAACAAGGTAGCAAGTTATGACTGGGAAAGAAGGGTATTAGAAGGAGAGTCAAGTCCTCCTGGATGCAGTTTCCAGCCCCGCGGTAAATGCAGTAACCTCTGCTTGTAGAGGATGGAGATCACACACCTTTGTGCAAAGTCTGTCATGATTCTGCATTTCATCTGAAGGGCGCAGCTGGGAGCTTGGCGCGCACATGTCTAGGGTTCAGGAAGGGCCCAGTGAAAACTTTGGAGGGTCCAGCATGTCCACAACAATGAGACGAGTTGAGATTCCTGAGGATATGGGGAGAATGAGAAAGGGAGCTAGTCACCCTAGGAGTCCCAGAGTTCGACAGACTAGCAGAGGAAATGTGCACATACCACACACTGATGCCATGCAAACACATCGATCACACACATGCCGTATTCTCAGGCTCACACACACATTGCACACACTCCAGGCTCTCGCCTGTGTGAATAACCTTGACATCAACTTGATTGGCCTGAGAAATGCCTAGGAGGCCAGTAAAGCACACTTCTGGGTGTGTCCAGTTTGGTTATGGGAGCAGATTTTGGAAACTATAATTGGTTCCTGGCCCCTTCTTCTCTGGTTTTTCACTGCCTTCTGCTTCATAAATACCATGAGATGTTTTCATTTGATAGCCAGCACAAGGACTTAAACTGCTGAAACTGTGAGCCTAAATGCATATTTCCTGCTTTAAGTTGAGTATGTCAGGTATTTTTTTTTCTCCAGAAGCAGAAAAATGACTAATATGGAAAATTGGTACTAAGAGTGGGGTTGTGGCTATAATCATAGCTGACCATGCGGGTGAGATATCTTCAGAACTGGCTTGCATGTGGAGATTGGGAAAGTTTGGAGTAGTGGCTAGAGAAAGTCTACAAGGCCATAAGCATAGCTTGATGGAATGTATTCAGAACACCAGGATGCTGATAGGGGCGTTGAATGGTAAAGACTGTTGATGAGGCTTCAGATAAAATGAAAACTCTACTGGGAACTAGACTGGAGGTCATATGTATTACACTCTGGCAAAAACTTGTCTACATTTTGTCCATTGCCTAAAACTTTGTGTGAGGCTGAGTTTAAAGATGGTATATTGATGCTTAATCTGGCAGAAGAAATTTCAAGACAGAACATTTGGTGTGTAATATGTTGCTACAGGATATGTCTATCCAGAGTTAAAATAAGGAGGAACAATAAGTACAGCAAAAAGATATTTAAAAAACTTATACTCTGGCAAAAAAAAGAAGCACAGTATACAGCTGGGCAAAGAAGGTGTGGCAGTTGAAGAGATTAGCATGATTAAAAAAAAAACCTAACTAAGAAAGGTATCTTAAGAGGGGATCTCAGGAACCAGAAAAGCTTCACCTATTGCAGACACAAGGTTGTAAAAGCATAAACTCTTTTGAAGTACTTTGCTAGGAGAAAATAGTGCCACAGTTCCCTGCTTACTCAGGGTCCCCTAAGAAACTATTTCTTCATGACCAACCACCCAGATATTCATAGGCTGTTACTGACATCACCAAGGGGGACTGGCTATTGCTCCTATTAGCAATAGGATTTGACATCACCCATGAAATTGGTTCTGCAAGTATGCAGACTGTAAGCCTTGTGGGTCATCCAAGCTTCCACCCAGAATCCAAAGAAGGACTGAGACTTCAGGAAATATGGGATAGTGTCAAAGTTCCTGCAAAAGCCCCAGAAAGACTGATGCACAAGGTTAGGATAGTGAAAATGAAGGTACAGCAGACACTGCAGGAAATTGGTGATGCTGTGGATTGGAATGCCTGTCAAGGAAAGCCACATGGAGCGGCCAGTGCCAACCTGACAGGGAGATCTTATGAGATACAGCCAGCAAGGCCAAAGAGGCAGACCTGCTCCAGCCCTTCAAGGCTTTTAGCTTGCCACTACATGCCCCAGATGCTGGATATGGAGCTATAGGACTTGATACAGTGTTTGTCCTACCAGGTGTTGGTCTTGTTTTGGTCTGACTCTGTAGCTCAGGAACTCTTCTGCTCTGTTGGTGGGAGTGTAGACTGGTGCAACCACTGTGGAGGTCAGTCTGGAGATTCCTCAGAAACCTGGGATTGGAAGTCCCATTTGACCCAGCTATTCCACTTCTGGGCATATTCCCAGAAGAGCTGAAAACATCATACCACAATGATATGTGTGTACCCATCATTCAATTTCCATGTGTTTGTGGGGTTTTTGCAGTTTCTTTTGTCATTAATTTCTAGTTTCATGGCGCTATGATCCAATAACATGCATGGGATAATCTCAATTCTTTTGCCTTTACTTAAGCATGTTCTATGGGCTAGTAGATAGTCTGTTTTAGAGAACATTCCATGTGCTGTTGAGAAGAATGTATATTCTGATGTTGTTGGATGGAACACTCTGTCCACATCCACTAAGTCCATTTGTTCAGAGATGTGATTCAGTTCTGTTATTTCTTTGCTGATTTTCTGTCTAGTTGACCTGTCTTTTTGTGTCAATGGTATGTTAAGATCTCCTGTTAATTGTGTTATTGCTTATTTGATTTTTCATTTCTATTAATATTTGTTTTATATAGCTGGGTGCTCCCAAATTTGGTGCATAGATATTTAAGATTGTTATCTCCTCCTCTTGAAGTTTTCCCCTAACTAGTATGTAGTGGCCATCTTTATCTCTCTGGATCATTCTTGGTTTGAAGTTCACATTGTCTGCAAACAGAATAGCTACCCCTTTGTGGGGGGATCCTGTTGCATGGAGTATTGTTTTCCATCCTTTGACTTTCAGTCTATGAGTTTCGTTTTGTGTTAGATGGGTTTCCTGTATGCAGCATATGATTGGATGTTGTTTCTTGATCCATTCTGCCAGTCTGTTTCTTTTCATTGGTGAATTGAGGCCATTTACATTAATGGTTATAAATGATATATATTGGTTTATTTTTGACATGTTATGTTTCTGCTGTTGATTCTTTACCTTTCCACTCTGTTTCATTGTTTGCCTTGTTTAGTGATTTTTTCCTTGCCTATCTAAAATGTGTTTCAATATTCTTTGCAGGGTTGGTTTGGTGGTCATGAAGTTCTTCAGCTGTTCTCTGCAATGGAAGTATCTTATTTCTCCATCCACTTTGAAGGACAGTTTTTGAAAGTACATCAGTCTGGGTTGGAAATCTTTTTCCTTTAGAATCTGAAATACTTCACTCCATGCTCTTCTTGACTTCATTGTTGAGAAGTCTGCTGGCATTCTAATAGGCTTTCCTTTATAGGTTACCTGTCTCTTTTCTCTAACAGCTTTTACTATTCTATTTTTATGTTGGATTTCTGGTATGTTGATTATTATATGTCTAGGTGTAGTTTTATTTTGGATATGGCTATTTGCATTTCCATATGCTTCACTTATCTTTATCTCAGTTTCCATTCTCATGTTTGGGAAATTTTCAGGTATTACTTCTGTAAATAGTCTCTTGATATCATTTGTGTTGTCACCTCCTTTTTTATCTATACCTATCAATCTCATGTTGTTTTTCTTTGCATCATCTTGCAGCTGTTGAATTGTTAATCCTGATTCCTTGTTAATTTTAAAAGATCTTTCCTTTCTTGTTCACTAGCTGTCTTCAATGTCTGAAAGTCTATCTTCACTTTTGTTGAGGCAGTTTTGCCAACTTTTGATGGCAATTTTGATTTCCTGTATATCTCTTTGAATCTGTTTCATACATTCTGTTTGTTTCTTATATTGTTCATTCAAAGTTTCCATCTTTTTGCATTGTTCCTCTAATTTTTAACTTTAGATGTCTTCTTTAGATGTCTTCAGCATTTCTTTCATTACATTTATCATTTCTTCTTTTACCTGGGAGATTATTTCAGATCCAAGTTCTTTTATACCTTCCCAGAGTTGTTTCTTTACTTCAGTCACTATCTTTTCTTGAGTTTCAGGTATACAGCTTACATTTTCTTCTATGCCCATGTCTCCTAAGCTTACTTGGGGTGGGCTGGAGGTTTGAGATTGCATTTTGCTCCTTTGTATTGTCATTTTCCTATAATCCCTTAGGGAAGCTGAAGGCAAGGTCTCAGTTGTTTCTTGTGTTGAAAATATCTATCCCTACTGCAGGGAGTTTCACCATTTGAGTGGAGGTCATTACACAGACCTTATCAGGTGGCTCCCAGCCACTTGGGGTCACTGGGAAGGGTCCAAATAAGCCTGGAGGGACCCTCCTGTGGGTCCCCAGTGATGGGGGACATTGGTTTTACCAGTCTCTGAGTGATGCACTGAGGCTTCCCTGGGGGGTGGAAATTGCAGCACACCAGGGCACCTGTTTTTAAGGTTGGCCTTAGGATGAATGCAATGGCTGGCCACTCCCAAGCCCTGTTGTAAGGTGATGCCCTTGCAGTTTTGATCCATCTGCGTTCTTTGGGCCTGGACCCAATCACAATACTGATTATCAAGTTTTACTGTTACTATAGCAACAGGGCTATTGGTGGCCGAAGGGCTTAGCCACACATATTAGGGTAGAAGATTCTACCAGAACTGCTCAACTTTCCCTTGGTGCTAATTTAGTATTATACATTAAGATGACAAAAGGCCATTTTAATTATAAAAATATCATATTCAAGATCTAATTTAATTTTAATGGTAATATGAGTCATACTTTGTAGGCACATGAGTTTATGCAAGAGTGCAAAGCTATATTATCTTATATCCAAGAGTTTTAAAAGTATTATCTTCCTGTCATATATTTGTCATTATTCCCATCTTTTAAAAACTGTTACTGTTCCCAAGGAATTTTGGGAGAAAATCCAGGAAGGGAACACAAGAATAGTAATGTACTAAGATACAAATGTGAAGAGACTCAAGTATCAAGAGGGGGGACCTGGAGAGGTGACTGGATCAGACTTCATCCGAGTTTTAATCTATGGCTGGGTTAATAATGTTAAGGCATTATTAGGAGGTGACGGAAACAGGAAGGGAAAATCCCTTGATGCAAGCGGGTCAGGAGATTGTGACTTGTCTCCAGCACCTTTCTCTCTCGCTGGCTCTCCATGCTGTCTGTGTCCTGGCTGCTGAGGTGAGCAGTTCTGGTCTTTCACATCCTCAACCTACTCGCATGCTTTTCTTCCTTCCTGCAGTTAATGTCACCAGCTCACCATGGACTTAAAGCTCAACAACTGTGAGCCAAAACAAACTTTCTTTCCTTGAAACTGTTTATCTCAGCTATTTGTCACAGGGAGAGAAACATGACAAACACAGAGCTCCTTGAAATTAGAAGTTAAGTTTTGGAGACCATGGTGTAGCAGAACTAATGTGCACTACTAAATTTGCAGCCTTCCCTCTCACGGAAGTTCCTATAAAGCAACTACTTCATCAACAACAAGAAAACCAGTGTAAAAAAAAATTCCAGCTCCCCAGGGAGACTCTAGGGATCAGAATTTATGTATGGAAACATCAGAGTCAGCACCCAGCAGCCTGTGGGTTTTCAGCAAATGACAAGCAGCTTTACTTTTCTTCAAAGTCATGCATTGGAAATAAGGAAGATTACTAGATAGGACAGGTAAGAGAATTATCACTGCAGAAAATCTAGCATGAGCGGAGGTAGAAAGCATGGTTGTCAGACAGCCCAGGAAGCGACTTCCCTGTGGTGATGAGACTCCATCCAGGGAGACATGGGAAGCCGCCATTAATGCTCTGTGTCAAATGAGAAGGCCTTGACCTGTGGCCTGCCGGCTGGTCATGGTCTATCCTGCTGTGGGAATCCTAGCACGTAATTATGAACCGAGGACTTTTCACCCCAGGCAGCAGGAGCCTCTTCCAGTTGGAGCCCCACTCTGTAATTGGCTCACTGTGCCTCAGAATGCATTCCTATGAGGAAAATCTCCACAATGGTCTCCAAACCTGCAGACTGGCAGAATATGTCTCCAAGAAAATGCTAAAACATAAAACTTCCATATTGAATATATATGTTTCAATCAAGAACTTCTTAAGAAACAAAATAGAACATACATCTGGCTATTTCTTGGAGTTTGAATACCATACATCATTTCAAATGAAAAGTTAAAAATACTTTGGTTTCCCTCTCAGAATTATATTTATTTACCACTAAGCAAAGCCAAACAAAATGGGCAGATAATTATCCTCATTACTCTCATGGTTGCATGCATTAAAATCAAATGCAAGCCCATGGGGAATCTGTAGTGATGATGTTGGTTAGAACTTTCTTGCCAAAATGTCTTACTTTAAAAACACAGTAGACTTATTTCAGACACCTAAACTTATTTGCAAATTAACAAAGTAAAAAGTCATTTGTGTTCCTAAGCTTAGGTGACAGTAGGCTCACAGTGGGCCTGATGCTGGGGTCGGAGCCTCCTCATTGCTGTTCTGTAGCCAGCCAGGGTCAGAGGGCAGCCAGGGTTGGCTGTAAACAGCCTCCTAACTGCAAAGGGGTACAATAAGCAGGAGAATCTATCAGGGAACTTTCCATAGATGTCAGTGTGAGCCATGAATGAGATCTGAACAACTGTGGCAGGAAGAGTAGAACTGCAAGAAAGCTGTGGAAGCTTGGAGTCAGCAGGTACAAGGAGCCTTGGTAGCTTTGCTGGTAGCCTGCTCACTCTTGCCTATGAATTACACTCAGCTGATCTCTGCCTGTGACCTGGGTGAGAGGCTGGGCCTTCCTGGGTAAGCCTGGAGTGGTTCTGCCTACCGGCTCCATTGGGCTTGAGGCAATAGTCATACAATGCAAAGGAAATGTGCTATGATAGAAAGAAGCCACAGGAAGAAGCTGGAAACAAGCATCATGGAGGGCATTCTGCTCTGAGGAAATGACAGAAAAGTTCAGAGCAGTGACACTTAAACAGCAATATTGTAAAATATAGGAAGTCTCTGCAGGACACATTGCTGCCACAACATAAGAGAGAAGATGAGACAGGGTAGCACAGGAAGGGGTGATTTTTGTTGGAGCATGGTAAGTAACTGTGTTCAGAGTACAGAGAAGAAGGAAGACCCAGAGAAGAGTCATGTTTCCATCTGAGATGGCAATAGACTTGCTCTAGGGAGTGAGGGGCAGGTACCAGTAGCAGCAGGCTGTGTGGGGCTGACAAGCTTCTGGAAATACAAGCAGGATGTGTCACCCAGGCTCTATGGTGGGGCCTGTGTGAAGAGGATTCTGATTTGTCTTGTTGTAAGTAATAGTGAGGCATCAGCATTCAGTGACCTGAGCCTCTGATCTCCATGACCAAAATGCAAACAGTGTGCATCCTGGGAATTTCTCTCACCACACAGAAGCCAAGAGAAGCAGGTCCCACAGTGTGCAGCCATCCAGTTCTCAGAGAATCTATTTGAAACGTCATTGAAAAGTGATATTCAATTAATAAATAAAGCAGGCGCTTTCAAAATAAACATCCAAAAGTTTCTATCTCCCTATGCATCCACAATATCCAGTTAAGAGTGGGAAACTCTTCTAGTTGATTGAAAAAACAGAGAAATGAAAAGAGAAACCACCATACAAAAAGGTTGTATTAGTAACTTTTCCATCACTGGGATAAAATACCTGACATCCACAACTTATAGGAGGAGAGATTTCATTTGGCTTATGGTTTTAGGGGGTTCAGTCCATAGTTGGCCAGCTCCAAGATAGAAGCAACATGGTGCAAGGGCATGGTTGAAGAAAGCTGCTCAATACATGACATCTAAGAAGCAGAGAGAAAAGTTAGGAGCCTGGCAGGAGAAATCCTCCAAAGACATTCTCTCAGGGACACATTTTTCCCAAACAAATCTCATCTCTTAACAACATGTTTAGCTATGAACTCAACAATGGATGGATCCACTGATGAGAGTAACATAACTATGATCTAATAACCAAAAAAGCCCTATCTCTGAATACATAAAACTTGGGTAACCTATTCTGTTCAAACCATAACAAGGATGTTGATAAGCTGGTGGTTAACTAGGAAGAAAGGAATTACTATTTCATGGTCTTTCTCCAGTTAATAAAAGCAAAATAATTTTAAATGTTCATTGAAAAGAGAATAATGAGGAAATAGCATAATGAAAAATGTAAGTGAATACCCTATGGTCTAAATATTTGTGTCCCTCCAAATCTATATGGTGAAATCTTAGGTGATGGTGTTAGTGTACGGGGAGGGGGGTGCTCACATCGTTAGGGTGGAACTCCATGATAGGATCAGCTACCCATCACAGAGACCCAAGGGAGTTCCCTCACCTCTTCTACCACACTGAGACACAGTAGACGGTACTATCTGAGGCCAACCACAGTACAACCAGACACTGAATTGGATGGTGCTTTGATCTTGGGATTTCCAGCCTCCAGATCTGTAAGAAATAAATATCTGTTGGTTTTAAATTCCCAGTTTAAAGCACTTATTTTAATAACCTAAATAGACTAGGCATTTATGTGTGCGTTTTCAAGTTATTTTCTTATGACACTTGTAGATACTGGAGGCTCTACATGAAGTCCTGGAAATCAAAGCCATTTTCATGATAATACTAAGGCATATACTAGAGATTGGATGGCACCTACCAAAATTCATATTTGAAGCCTTGAGTCCCAGGAACTTGGAATGTGATATATTTCATATATTGGGGAGTTATAGATAAATGAATACAAGGGCATTTCAGATATAACTCCCCCCTTGAGAATGGGGGAACTTGGAATACAGATTCACACACAGGAAGAACAATGTTCAGATGAAGGTAGTGCTCTGGTGATGCCCTCACTTGTCAAGGAATTCTAAAGATTGCCAAAAAACCACCAATATCTTGGAGAAGCCTGGAACAGAATCTCCTCTCTAGGAGAAGAATATACCCTGCTGATACCTTAATCTTGAACTTGAACTTCAACTTCCAAATCTGTAATATAATTGGTGAAATAATAGTTTTCTGCTGTTTAAACTGTTTAAGCTACCAGTCAATGGGTACCTTGTTTGGGCAGCCCCAGCAAACCCTTATTCTCTCCTGTCTCACTCTTACTCTCTTGAGTGCATAGTTTTCCAGAAATTACCTGATACATGAGGCAGTATCTCTTTGAGACTGAGGGAGGATGTTCTGATATTCTTGGGACCTTCTAGAACATTCTAGTATTGAGTATAAATATGTGTGATTTTGCAGTTAGCTCACTTTGTTGTTTTTCTGGACAGATGTATCTGGATTGAGCACCATTGAGCAAATCTCTTGAGTGAAGCCTCCACGACAAACCAAAGTCATGCATAGATATCCAAAGCACTGAATAACTGTTCTACATTTTAGCATTTATCCTGGGACAATCTCATGGAAATGTGTCTGATGGTCAAAACAATAGTGATAGCACTGCAGGCTGGTGGGCTATAAATCAAGATGGTCTCAACCTGCTCTGGTAGGCTTGGAACGATTCCTAGCCTGGCACCTGCCAGTTGAACCAAGTCCAGCTCAGTTTCAGAGTCCACCACCTCTGGGGTAAGGATCAAAGAGAAGTGGCCACAATTGCTTGAAGCAGGTAACTGACAATCTTTTCCAGCTTCACTTGTGATGATACCAGGTGTGCATGGTGCACGACCATCAAAACAATGTGCCAACAAGGGTTTATGCAGAAGCAGTTATAAGAGGTCAGGTCTCAATGCCCCATACATTCTACTTGTAGAAGTAAAATTAAATACCACTCATAGCTAAGATGATTTGATCATAAACTATGTTTATTTTTGTTAAGTTATTTATGTTAATATTACATGTGTTTTATGTAATGATATATATATGATTGTATATCTAAACAAATAACTTAAATTTTAAAAAAATTAGTTTTATTTCCTAGTTATTATCAGTGGAAATAACCCACTTTATCAGTTCACTCAGTTTTCCTATTATATTATGTTTCATTTTTGTTTTCTACCCTTTGTCACTGAGATTGAATGCAAGACCTTCACAGTGAGTTAAGTCCTCAGCCTTTTATAAATTTGGAGACTGAGTCTCACTAAACTGCTAAACTAACCAAGCTAGACTTGAACTTGTGATCCTCCTGCTTCGGGCTTGCAGGTGGGAGGTGGGATTCCAGATGAGTACCAAAATGAAAACCTTGAAAAGACTAAATAAATAAAACAAATGTAGACATTGTCCTGGAGTTTATATTTTCAATATCAGGATGAATTTCACTTTGCATTTAAGTTAAATGTAATTATTATCACATCATAGACTTTGAACCAAAGTACTATAGAGAAGAGTTTCATCTGGGCTTCCTGTATTATGAATGACAGTTAAGTGACATGCCAGCCTCACGAGCCAAGGATGATAAAGAGTTGATGTCATGCAACTGACATGCACTTGTTCATCCGTGTTGCTCATCAATTACATTTTCCCAAAAACAAATTTCTACTTGCTGTAAGGTTTTTGTTTAGTGGCAATGTTTCATTCAATTTTTCATATTCTGTGTTTCGTTTTAATTTTTAATAAAGCAAACTAAACAAAAACCAACCACTAAAAGCAAAACACATAGTTGTGAGATTAAGAGAGCTGCCCTCCACCCCAGGACCCAATCAATCCCTAAGTGCTGGAAAAAGACAAACAAACAGAGTGTTTTTGGTTTTGGATTTCTGTTTATGTTTCCAGTATTTCTTTTGATGTGAGGTCATCAAATGATTACAAAATTGTGGATTTGGACCTTAGAGGAATTTTAGAACTTGTCTAAACAAATTCTAATTTCTTGGCACAGGAACGGCCATAAGTCTCAAGTGAATCTTTCTTTCTCCACAGAGGGGGTAGGGGAGTGTTAATGAACACAGCTAGCCTTTCTATTGTCCATGATTTTGGTTTAGATTTGTGAACCGAATTCCCCAGTCTGGGTACATCTAGAGGAATGGATTTTTCTGGCCTCATCATGTGTATTCTGGGACTTTCTCTGTCCACTTGTCCTGTCTGTAATCACCCAGGGGAAGCCTCTTTTCAAGGGCATGTGTCACAAACAGTTGGGTGCCCGCAGTGCCTTTCCTTGGGTCACCTCTAATTTGTTTGCTAGTTGCTGCTTCTTGTTCAAACCTTACCAAAGAGATTAGAAACTCACTATGGTCCTTTTCAAACTCTGGGAATGAGGGTCCCCAGGTCGTGTCCATTTTCAGAGGTCCCAAATCCTGAGCCATCCTGTATATATCACATATCTCCTGTGCCCAGCAGATAAACCAAGCAGCTCTTCCCTTGAGACATTCCTCAGAGGCAGGTGCCAACCCTGAGCAGGCTGGAAGGAGCTCCGGAATGGACCCAGGAATAACTTGAGTCATGGTGTGTGGCTGCCAGCTTGGGTGGCTGAGTTCTGAAGAAACCACATGCTTGGCTTTGGGAGAGCCCTGTCTATGTGGGCAAAACCATGTCAGATGCAACCCCGACCGCCATGTGCACAAGCCTCTGCACAGCTGACTCCCACCTGGTAGTCTGAGGGAACCTGGAGGTTGTGTCTCTGCTGCTCCAAGAACTGGGCACTGCCTTGGAGCGAGGTCATGGAGACCACAGTTCCATGTAAGGCCCCTTTACACCTTACCCAGTGCCCTGGGTGCTGATGGTGACCTTCTTTTTTTCCCAACAGGATGTGACTCAGCCTTTTCTTGCAAGTTCTTTTATATATATATATATATATATATATATATATATATATTTACAACTTTATTTTTCAGTTAAAATAAATGAATAAATATAAAATTAAAAAGAATAATGAAAATATGAATGAATGAATTTCTTTTTAAAAAAAATTTTTAGTTTTATTTTTCATTAGTACATGTTTCCTTTTTTTTTAAATTTTATTTTAAAGAGAATAAAACAAAAGAGGACAGCACAAAGCAGATCAGAACAGAACAATGCAAGCAACACAGCACTTCACAACAAGACAACTGGATATTAACAGTAGTTACCATAATGTCTCTTTCTTTGAAATAGTTGAGCATAGCTTCACACACAATAATATCAAACATAGCAAAATAGTATAAAACCATTCAAGAGAATGAAAGTATTACAGGGCATTCTGAACTAAATAACAGAAAATAAACAATGGCTACTATAATATCTCATTTTCCATAAAGAATTTGTTTATACTATCACACATATTAAAATCCAATAAGACACAATATGATAGAACCAATGGTAATAGAAGAACAAAAGCATGTTAGGACTTCAAAGTAAGATGATATTAAATCAGCAATGGCTGCCATAATGTCTTGTTTTCTTCAGAATAGCTGTTCATACCATCACACATAATAAAATCAAACAAAACAGCATAAAACCATTCCAACCAATGAATGAAAACATTATAAGGCTTCAAAGCAATGTAATGGGAACCATGATTCTTGCAAGTTCTTAGATTTTATTGATTAGAATCATCTCAAGTCCCTCCTGCTCTCTGGTATTCTATTTCATAAAACACCTCTCCAGAGGCTGTCACCAATGGCTGAGGGAAGGTGCCTTCAATTTCCTGATTGAGCTAATTAAAATCAGATAGCTTTGTATCAATGTTAATTGTTTTCCTTGATGAATTATCTAACTGTGCCAACCACATCAATACATTTCACCAGACTTGGAGTTCTGTGCCCTGAAATGTTACACTTGATGTTACGTTGAATTCTCACGTAGTTGAATAATGGTGTGCTCGGTCCCTGTCTCTTCCTGCTCTTGGCCTCTGATGGGTAGGACAGAGCTCTCACCTTCAGCCTGCACTTGCAGAGGACTATCCAGGTCCTGAGAACCCCAAGTGTGGGGGACCTTTCCTAGGGACTGACAGGAGGCAGCTTCTAGGAATGTCTCCACCTCAGTGCTGTGGCCCGAGTTCTAGGCTGGTGCTCAAGGGCATCAGAGGAAAGACTTTCCCACATGCTAGAAATTTCCTTCAATGTGTGTGTGTGTGTGTGTGTGTTTGTGTGTGTGTGTGTGTGTGTGTGTGTGCACAGCAGGGAAAAGCCCCACGTCTGAGCATTGATTTTGGCTGTCTTTTAAGCCCGAAGACTTTTTACTATTGTTTACACACTGTAGAACTCACAGACCTGCCTAGAATATTGACAACCAAGTGCTCTCTGATCAGTGCCAAAAGCGGTCAAGTCAATTGCAGTCCTTTGAGGAACCTATGTCCCTAAATGAAAGCCAGATGTTCCACAGGTGACCTGAGAGAATGCCACAATTCCCTGATTCCCATAAATAATAGGGAAATCTGTCAGGAGGAATAAGCAAAGATAGATCATTCTAAAAGCTTGACCACATTCCTGACTTTTTAACTCTTCATCAACCAAAAACACCCTATTTTTCTTTCTATGAAAATAGAGGCCATGCCCATCAGTGGTGGAGGCTACTTCCTGGCTCATGTCTTGATGAAAGGGCATGAAAGTGGCTGTGATCCTGGCTCTGAGACCATGTGCCTACACTCTAGACCCGGAGGGAATGCAGCAGTGAGCAAAAGCCGCAGGGCCTTGGTATTGGCTGCCTGTGACTCAGTTTCCCAGTTCTGTCTCCCGCTGTGTCCTTTCTCCCTAGGTGGCTTCACCGTGCTTCTGTAGGACAGTGTCTTCAGCATTTAACACAATTTTCCTCTTTGGACACATGAAACTTCTGGAGCCCCAGGTCTACTGTGTCTCCCATTAATTCAGCCAAGTTCTCATGCCTGGAGCTCTCCTGGGATCTTCTTGTTATTTCATCCCGTCTGACCATACTGGTCTTTTAAATGGATTGTTTACATCATGGACTTTTTAAAATCAACATCTACTCAGAACGTAGGACTTTAGAACAAAAAAGTAAAACGTGACTGAAACTTTATGCTCACAGAGCCAGTTCGTAAAGGTCTGATTGCATTTTGTTTCCTTTTTATTACTGTTGTATTTATCTTTATTGAGCTGTAACTGACATGCAATAAACTATTCACATTGAAAGTGTACAATTTGATAAGCTTCATTTTAGTTTATGGTATCTTTATTGTAGCATAGTGAACAGCCAAGAAGTTGCATGTTCTTGAAGTACAGAGTTGTGTGAGGTTGTCATAAATAGACAACTGCACCTCTTCATAATTTGTCCTTCTCACATGCCCTCCCTGTGTCCCCATGGCTTTCCTGGCTGCTGACCAGCTGCATTTTATAGAACTGGATGTCAGCAGCACCGTGAGTAAGAGGTCTTCTTGAGACCATTCACAATTAATGTCACTGACAAGGTAGAAATAGCCCCAAGTTTAATTGGAAGTAGAGATGCCCACGCATAATCCCAGCACTGTGTGAGGCTGAGGCAGGAGGATCAACAGTTTGAGCCCCAACCTGACAATATGGTACCTTAGAAAGACCTTGTCTCAAAGTTTAAATAAGTAAATAATAAATAAGGGATGTGGATGGAAGTCAGTGAGGAAAAGCTGGGGTCAATCCCCAGTACTTACACACATGCAGACTCCTACCCAGAGTCTCACACTTGCTCTCAGCTTTCTCTCTTCTCTATTCATTGTTTTTTCTGCATTTGTGCCTTTAGGATTAAATTTTCCCAGTAGTTTTCTCATTGGCTAAGCCTGTAGTTTCCTCCTTACTCTACCACTACAGTGGGATCAGCTGTGTGCTTCCGTCCTCCAAGCAGTGTGCTGAGGTATCTTGTTTTCTGCATGTGTTCGCAATCCCATGCCCTATTTTTATTAACAGCCGGGCATGTTTTTAGAGAACTGTCTGCAATGCGAGTCTGAGGGACCCTGCTGGCCATCCCTGCCCTTCTCCCTGGTCACGTCCAGGTCCTCACTGAGCTGCCAGCCTTTGTTGATCAGATTCCTCCGGTATTCCTCACACCACAGCTTTGCTGGTGACACCATCTCTTATTTTTTTGTTTGTTTATTTGAAAAACTAAAGTTTATTTTACCTCCGCTTTTTTCACAGCTTTATTGAGGTATAATTTACATATACCATTCATCTGTCGTCAGTGCATGTTTGATGACTTTTATCGAATTTACACAGCTGTGGATAGAGCGTCACAATTGTTTTAAACTTGCCCACCACTGCAGAAATCCCCTGTTGTTTCAACCCATCAGCTATGCCGACTTCTTCCCCTAAAACCCCATGAACCACCCATTTGCTCACTCTGAAGACTTGTTTGTTCTGGGATCTCACGTGTAAGAAGTCACACATTCCCACGCTTTCTTGTGTCTTTCTTCTTGGGCTCCGTGGGGTACTCTTGGGATGGGCTCAGGACTCTGCTTACATTTGTACCCCTCTCTTGACTGGTCACTGACTTCCCCTGGTGCTAAGTGGGTGCCACCACAACTGGGTTATTCACTAATCTCTTGTTGATTTCCAGGTGGGGACTCTCATGAATGTTCACACTGTCACCATTCCAGGGCTGAATCTTCTGTGAGCGCACATTGTTGCTGGCCTTGGTGACTCTCCATGGGACCAAATTATGGGGTTATATGGTGATTAGATCCTTATCTTTAAGGAAACTGTCAAACTCCAATGGATGTTTTCCAATGCCTATACCATTTTACCATCTACCTTATTTACTTCCCTCATTGTGGGAACAAAGTATCCAAGACCCAAAGTTAAAGAAGGAAAGGTTTATTTGGCTCACAATTTGTGGAAGTTTCAGTTCATAAGTGCCTGGCTCTAAGGCAGGGTAGCAAGGCAGAGGGACACTGCAGAGGGGAAATAGTTCATGGCAGGCAGAAGGCAGCAAAAGCAGCAAGCGACAAGCACAAGACACTCACCCTCTTTTAAAAAAAAATTTATTTACAGAGAAAAAAAGCAAAACAGAAAAAGAGTAGAAATAACATATAATTTCAAAAAAATCAGTAAGAAATCACTAGTTGATAAATTACATGGTTGTTCAAGTTACAAAATTAAAGCATACAAAGTGGATATTCAAACAGTGAGACTGCAAACAGTTCTGTTCAATGATCCAATAAAAACTTAGCAACATGGTTATCAATCTTACACACTTAAACATGCAGTTATATCCCTTACAGCACTTTCTTTTGCTCTCTTTTTTACAATAGCAGTTACACACTTTGGGTTTTATTACTCCTACAGTTCTTATTTCTTTTTGCACTAGAGATACAATGTGCTATTTATAAATATTATTCTCATTTATTTCAGTTATGAGGATAGTCTCAAGTTGTCTCCATTTACCTGTGAAGGCCTCAAGATCATCCTTTTTTATAGCTGAGTAATATTCCATTGTATAAAAATACCACATCTTTTTCATCCACTCTCTGGTTGATGGGCATCTTGGTTGTTTCCAAGATTTAGCTATCACAAATTGTGCTGCTGTAAACATGAGTGCACATCTATCACTGTGACATGACCTTTTCAGTTTTTCTGGGAAAATACCCAGGAGGGGAATAGCTGGACTGAATGGAACTTCCAATCCTAGTCTTCTGAGAAATCTCCATACTGATTTCCACAGTGGTTGCACCAGTCTACATTCCCACCAACAGTGGAGCAGTGTCCCTTTTTCCCCACAGCAGCCTTGCCAACATTTGTTATCAGTTGATTTCTTGATGGCAGCTATTCTTTCCGGGACACTCAACCTCTTTCTGTCCAGGCTACTTGCCTTAAGGTAAGCAGCGCTCCCACTCAGGGTGGAGCACCCTTACTCCTACCCAGAACTATGCCAAATGTATCAGTGGACTGGTTTAGTAATGACACACCCCTGCTCCCCGTGTCACACACTCTAGACCTGGCCACCTCTGAAAAGTCCCACCTATGATCATATGAAGTTTTAGGGGGGTATCTAGACACCCCTTCCCACTAGCACCACGTGAAGGTCCAGGTTTCTGCACAGAACTTAGGGACACCAAATCTTTGGATGACAGCATCTCACAGCTCCTCCCAAGGAACAACAGGAGCCAGCAGCCTTCGGCCCTCACCAGCATCCCCTCCCAGAATCTAACCCATCTTCTGCCTGTAAGACAGTGTTGTTTTGTTAATAATAATTATAGCTGGTGATTTTAGCACCTCTTCTGTTAGACATTTACATGTTTCCTGTTAGCTAATCTCCATTACTCTACTATGAGACAGACATATTTATTTTGCCTTTTTATTTTTGAGGCGGTGTCTCTTTCCATAGCCCAGATTGCGCTCATCCTCACAGTGATTCTCCTGCCTTAGCCTCCTGAGTGTGCACCCTGCTCTTGGCTTCCCCATTACTGTTTGTAGGCATAGAAGCAAATGCAGGAAAGACAAAGTGACTTTGGTGGTTCCCAAAGGTATAAGCAGTTTGGGCCTCTACTGAGCGAGGGTGAAAGTACCTGTTCATGTATATGTACATCTATCCAGAGAGTGGAGAGACTTTGCAGAAGAGATGATGTCTACAGAATTCTATAAATTCTATCCAATAAATTGCTTTAACTGTGGTGCAGTTTACCAGAGACTTTGCTGTACCTTTTGCAGTTTACATTTTTAAACTCATTCTTCAAGGCAAGCAATCAAGCAGTGTGGCATTTGCACGTGTCAGTCTGCTATCACTTGTGACTCCTGTAGTTGTACCCATGGGCACACAGCGTGGGGACAGTGGGGTGGAGACAAGCCGGGGAGTCCTGCACATGCCTTCACATGCAAGTGGGAGCTGTCTCCTCCCTTCCCATCAGAAGAGCTGCTACACCTGGACAGAAACAGTGGTGGCTTTTCCTGGGCTGTTCAAGAGGCTTCCAGGCCCAAGGTGTGATGGCAGAGTTGGGCCACAGTAACTCTCCCTGGGCTTGACCGGAGTGTAGGGCCGTATGTGGTGAGGTGTGGAGACTGCGCCCCTCAGTCTGCAAAGACCACGGGCACCCTAAAAACTTCTGAGGCAGGTACCCAATGTTTTTCAGATACGTAAGGATACAGTTTCATGCATGACAGCTCAATAAAGCATATTTAAAATATTCGATTCCTCAAATTTAAACCAGGCCCCTGACTTGAGTGAAATTTCCAATGGAAGTTTAGGTCCCTCCAGGCTTCTGACATTTGTAACTGTTCACATGTTAACCCAAACCATTCACTCATTCACCTTAGTAAAAGCATATTTGGGGAACTTTATGTGCTGGGATTGGATATCAAAGAATTGTTTTTATTACAGAGCTCTTATAGCCAAGTCTGGATTCACAACAGACCTCACTGAGCAGCAAGGGGGTCTGGTGGGCACCTCAATAAAACAGGTGAGCTGGATCCATCAGATTCTAAATTGAAATCTTCCCTCATCTGGGACCTCCAGAAGAATCCCTGCAGGTTTTAGAAATGAAAGCAATCCTGCCTTTTTGGTGGTGGTGCTGTTGGCGGTGGTGGTGGTGGTGGTGGTGGTGGTGGTGGTGGTGGTAGTGATTTTGCTTTCATTTCCTTTTCCAGAAATAATTTTTCCTTCATCGTGCAGTCTAATCTGCCCATTGGGCTCTTCTGAAAGGCTTAGGGTCCCTCCCATGAACCACTTCACCAGACTGTGGTTCTGGACCAGGTAAACTATGCTGAATTGGAAGAATATTAGATGGAAGAGCAGATGGAAGTTCCTGTTGATCTGTGAAGGAGCAAACTTTGTTTTCTCCCCTGCCAAGTCCCAGAGTATGTCTCGTTCCACAGCGACCACTGGGCCTGACTTGGCTCCACTGTGTCTGTGCGTGTCTGCCTGAGAGAAGAGCCACACAAGGACAGAGGATGTGGTACTCAAGACTACAAAGGTGCAGTGCTGGCTACAGCCCCACGGTTTCCATCCATCCCCAGGAAGCCCCATAGAGGGCGGTCTGTCCTCCATGCCATTCAGGAATGTGTTCTCTCCTCTCTCATGACATTGCAAGCACAGTCTCATTCTACAGGCTCCTGGACTCCCCACTTCTCCCAGAGACAGTAACTCTGGGAAAGTCAGTTTTGACCCGTCTCTGTCACTGTGGTGTGGACTCTACCGGGGACATCTGTTGTTCTCCTCTAGAATTAAATGGAAACTCCTGTAAATCAGGACTAAAACTTTGAAGTTAGTCTTCCAGAGGTCTCCGACAGAGGCCTCAATTCGAGGCTTGCCACACAACCAAATTGTAACGAGCAACTGTCTCCAAATACCTGTTTTAAAACTCCATTCTCCTTGTTGCTGAGTGACACTGTGTGGATGGAATGAAAGCATGGGCTCCCAAGTGAACTACTCCTCCCAAGTAACTGCTTATAGTTAATTGCTAAGTGACAAATAGGCTCAGTGAAAGTGACTCAAAACTGCGAATCGGTGTGTGAACTCCGGGTGGGCAGAGCAGGGGCTGGTGTGGGAATGGCCCGTCTCTGACACTGTGAGTGCGTGTGATGAAGGATGTTAAGCAGCAATTTTCTCTATCCACAGATGTCTGTGAAAGAGGAAATTGGCTTAAAGCAAAACAAAGCAAAGCAAAGCAAAGCAAAACAGTTTCGATTTCACATAAGGAAAAACTTGACTGAAAAATGGAAAGAAGAAGTAGCCCGAGGACATGTCAGCATGTGCTGGGGCCTAGAGCTCACCCTGGGCCTGGTGTGAAGGTGGAAGTGGAGGCTCGGGGTGGGAGATCAGGCAGGCACCCTGGCACCCAGGGAGTCCGGAGAGTTCATCTGCAGCTGGGTCGAGCAGCAAGCACTTTGGAGAGCTGTGGCATCGCTAGGGAGCGAGTGGGGACCCGGCATGCACAGACCTCTGCCTGCAGCTCAGGGCTGAGGGTTGGATCCTCCTCCTCAGGTTTGGAACTCTCCTTCTAGGAACTGAGAGTCAGCACCCTGTGGACTGTGCTGTCACCCAGCCTCCTGGCCCCAAAGAGATGACCCGGTGCTTGTGGTTAAGGCGATCATCTGGAAATTCAGTCCTGTTAGATGGCAACTGTTCCAGTTACATCAGAACAGCCCTTGTCTGCCTGTTGGTCTTAAAGGGTGGGGTAGGGGCTCACCAGGCAGGGCAGGGCAGGGCAGGGCAGGGCAGGGCAGGGCAGTATAGGAGCTCGATGAAGAGGCTCTATTCTTCCTGGGTCTTTGTCCTGGAGTGGCCACCTGTGTGTCCTTAAGCCTGATCCAGGAGCTGTGGGAGAGAGATGCGATCTGGAATTTGACCCTTGGGGGAAGGTAGGAGAGCAAAGCAAGGCAGGAACAAGCACTCGGGGGGGCAGGCATAGCTAAGCTGCGGAACTCGAGTGACATTCCCACCTTTGTCATTTTTCTTGTCTAAACATTTCCCCGCAGAGGTTGGAGGAAAAATCTTTCAAACCGAAAGGGGTTCTGCAGATGTTCCCCAGGTCCAGAGTGGAAAGCCTGGCCACTATGGTGTGATTGGCCCACATTGGGTAGGGCCTGGGTGTGTCTTGGGAGCCAATACAGTCAGTGAGCTGACAGGAGCCTCCATCCACGCTGGACCCCTTCCTGCCCTGATCCAGGACCTCAGCACATAGTATCACTCAGAAAGCAGAGTATGGGATGCCCTCGAGCTGCCCCTAAAAATACACTAAGGATACAGAGAGTCTGAACTTCAAGTTCAGTGTCAGAAATAAATACATTCTAAGAAGGCAGTGAAATTTCATTCTTAAACTCACTGCTCCAAGGCATCAAAACAAAATCCAGCACTTTCTTGGGCCATATTATTGATCTACTTTGGTTTGGTTTTTATCCCATTTATGTAATCCGAAGGGTCAGCCTATACAGTATCAGAGGTGAGCGAATGCCGAAAAATTATATCATTTAATGTTCCTATGACATACCTGAGCCTCAGAATACCTGGAAGCATTTTGGTTTGTAAATGAAGAATCCTCAGGACCATTCAGAAGCACTAAATCTGAATTTCCGGAAGGCTTGGAAACTGATCCAGTCAACAGAGACCCAATGCTGATGACCTTAGATTCACACAGTTTCTGAGAGAACCACTGGGACTTCACCGCAAGCATAGTTCAGAAATCCTCGCAGCCAACCTGGACAGCCTCGCAGTCAACCAGCAAAGCCTGCTGTCTTTGAGAACTTCTGTCTCCCTGGCTCTTTTCCCATGAATCAATCTCCAGTTCTGCCATTAAAGCATGTTTCCATGCATTAGTATGGAAAGACTCATAGGTCTCTGTTGAAGGTGAGAATCTGTATTTGTAGAGGTCGAGAGAAATAATCTCTCACCCATGTTTATTTTGTGTTTCTCTATTTAAAGAAAATGTAAGATGTAACAATCAATTCTTCATCTACCTCTTTACCAGCATTGCTTGGCTTCCTTTGTTCCCTGAAGTTTGGTCATTTGTCTTCTGAGAAAATATGTACTAAGAAACGTAGACTTAAAAGGAGGTAATATTAATGAAACATTTTCAAATTAAGGAGTAGAAGCCAAGTTTCTGACAATGTTACAGGATGTCAGGACTTTTCAGATTTCCGGCTGCCCCTGCAGAAGGGGAATGGAAGAGCTGGCCCAGGAGACAGGTGTGGCTTCACACTATGTAGCCGCTGCCTGGGCTTATGTACCAAATCTCCTATAAAACTGCATTGAAAAATTAATCCTACCGAAGTGACACCTACCACCACACGGCCTGGCTCCCCATACCAGAGTGTTCACAGTCCTTTTCTTGATGTAAGAGTCGAACGCTATGTTCTGGGTGACATGGAGACAATGCGGACCCCGTGCCTGAGCATGGCCCTGCAGGGATCTCACCGCGTAGCTGCTACGACTCTGAACTGAATTGCAGGGACTCCTCAGTGGAAATCCTGGCACATTTTCAGTTGTGTTCGATGATATGTACAGTTTCTGTGTGAGGAGGCTTCTGGTCTCCTGGAGAAACACATCCAGGAGGAAGCTCTGCACAGTGGCTTCCCGAGGACAACTTGCATCTGCAGTCAGCATCGGTGTCATAGGTGGTCATTCGGTGGCGTTCTTGGGCAGCTGCCCTCATGCCATGCAGAGGACGTCAGCCACAGAAAACCTCCCACCTGGGTGGACCATCAAGCTGTGGACTCCAATAGACCCACTATATGCTTCCCACCATGTAAAAGACTCCCCAATGGTTCCAGGGCTTCAGTCTGTCCCTTTCTCCAGTGTCAAAGGTAGAGAGTATTCTATAGGCTCAGACCTAAACCTGATCACTTCTGAGCTGATCTTGACTTTAAAAAGAACAGTTTCAGAAATATCCCTGTCATCAGAGATACTGTCCCTCAGCGCCTATGTCACGATGTTCTGAAAGGTGCCTGTTCCCTGGCACTTTGGGAATGACCACCCCATCCGTGCACCTGGCTCTGTGGAGACTGGCAAAGCTCTCTGCACCAGGGTCTTCCCAAAAGCATCATAAGCAGGGGCACTTGCTTCCAGCCTGCGATGCAGCCTGAACTCAGCAAGCTTCCCTGCACAATGCTGAGTGCTGCACACCCCCATCCGGGGCCTTGGCTGGGAAGCGTCTCTTGAAGTGAGAGTGGAGTCACGGGTGCCACAGGTCACACACACATGATCTAACCATGCTCACTTTGTCCCTGCTGTCTCATTTCGGCCTCACTTGTCAGATCTTTAAAAATGTTCATCTGTCTGCAGTTTCCCAGGCAATGAGCCAAGACATCCAAACTTTCCCATAGGAGGACATGAATCTTACAACACACACCAATGGCAAGGCAGACCAGTGGGTGGGTCTCAGGGCTGAGTACCAGGATGCCGTTCTCTGCACATGGCATCACATAAAGTACAGCAGGAAGGTGTCTCTTTCCCATCTCCTGTCCTGACAAAATGCCACCCTGGGAAGTCTGAAGGCTTATCCAACCTCAGGACTCGGACACACTGCTCTCCATATTTTGTTACTGCAATGCATTTCACAGATAAGACACAACATGCTCATTCGTCCAGGGACAGAAGGGATGGGTCACCTTCAAGTGTCACTCAGCAAAGCAGATTCACCCCTGGACCTGGACTGAACAGAGAACCTGGGCATTTTAGTCACCAGACCTGGACCCACTTCCCACTCTGGAAGGTGGGATCTTTGCTAGGGTGACATCAGGGAAACCCAAGCAGAAATCCCAGGGTGGTCATGGGCAGGATAATCATATCAGTGATTTACTTTGTTCCAACTCCCAGTTCTGAGGTTTCCCGAAAGACAGTCAGAACTGTGGGACGATTACACCCTTTGTCTTCCCCTGCACCAGTTTGCTTTCTGTTATGGACCTGAGGCCAGGAGGAAGAGCAGAAATGAAAAACAACAGAAAGGCATGGGACAAGAGTCACAAAACCAGACAGAACAAGGACAACTCCATCAAAATATCAGAAAACTATGCATAAAGGCTATCTTGCCCATTAGGCATGCATAAACCCAAAAGTACATGATGCTGGTCTGTATCCAACCTCATTTGCATTGTAGTTTTGGCACCTCTGGGGAGCTTTGGACACCACACACTTCCTCTACAAATGTTGCATAGTCAAAACTCCCATCCCTCTGACAGGTGGGCTGAGTTAGGACCCTGTTGGACCACTAATCCAGTTAGTATCCAGTTATAAACCTTCTCCCAATCCCAGGACTCTAACTGCAGCAGTATAAGCTCCAGGGCTATGAGTTCTCAGGGGTTCACTGTCTTCCTGTGGAGTGCATTGTTTCTGTTAGTACATCTTTCTCTTGCTACTCTTTCTGAGTGTCCTGCTCAGTTCTTTGTTCAGGATATTAAAGATCCAGAACCTTTCCCCAACCCCCCCACACACACCATCTGATAACAGTCCCTCAAAACTCACATGTTGACCTCCTTACACCCCAAGGAGTTTTAGGAGTTGAGAAGTAATTAGGTTAGAAGTACTTAGTTGTAAGGATGGTGCCCCATGACCAGATTAGTGCCCTTTACAGAGACCCAGGAAGCTCCTGACTACCATTCAGCAAGCAGTCACCATCTCCATTCTGCAGAGACCCTCACCAGGCTCCACAAAGCATCCCATCTCCATCCCTGGGCACCCCAGTGCCATGTCCTCCCCATCCTCTCTTATTTGCCTCCTGCCTTTCTAGTCTGTGGAAACTCAGGTTCCAGAGTGAAACCCTTACATCCTGACTGTTAATTGCCTGACCTTGTTCCCCTGTTTTTTTCCAGAGCCTGGGACTCTATGTCCCTTCCCTTCTTCTTGCCATTACCTGTCTCCCACTCCCCTTGTCTTCTGTTTGTTACCCTTAAGCTCTGCCCTCCCTAAAGAAGGGCTGAGGAGGAGTTCTTTCCCTGCTGTGGGATGGCATGCAGTTGCAGAGATGAAGCCCACTCGTATCTGGAAAGAAGTACTCATGGCCCCTCCCAACCTGGCAGATGCCCCAGAGGGAACAGCCTGCATTATGTGTGGACCTCTCCTACCCCAGTAGAAATGTAAGCATTGCTCTCTCCTCTGTGACTCTCTGTATGTCTTCTGGGTCCAGTACACTCTGTGCCCTCCTCGTGGCCACTTTCAGGCTGTGTGGCCTCTGCTCCACAGCACACTTGGCCATTTTCTTGGGTACCTGGTATGCAGGAGCCCTGCCTTCCAGAGCCCAGGGCACTGTGGGGAGGGGACCACAAAGGGATTCCAAGGGGAGCACTTTGACTCCTGTAAATCTCAACAAACATCTGTTTTGCTTAGAGGCAACTGAACATCTGGGCAACCATTACAAGACGATCTGTCTGGACAATGTTTTCCCAACACCTCGTGAGGTAGCGCCTTCCCGCAGGGCTGCTAGGGCAGGTGTTGAGCAACATGTGCCCAGCCCCAGGAAGAGAGATAGGCACCTTTCATGTTGGAGAAACACTCTCGAGCCCTTTGATTTTTTTTTTTTTTTAATATCCACACTTTAGAGCCTACAGGGCCGTGTTCTGGCGAAAACACATGACTACCTCTGACCAATGTCAGGCCACAGGGCTGTCTCATAGTCATGACTTCACTGAGCCTGACCGTGCTCCCAGGAACACGGCAAAGCTTTCTAAAGATTTCACCAGTGTGTCCAATCAGCGTGAGGTGCAATGATTGAAAGGTAGAGAGAAATATCTATGTACACTGATCAAGAGGTGTGGCCGGACAGCCAACCCTGGAGAGGCAGCAGCTGAAGACAGAAGACAGACTCAGCTCTCCGTCCACTCAGTAGCAGGGAGGGCATACAGAGTCGGGGTCACGGGACCCAGGTTCACAAGGGGAGCTCAGGACCTCGGAATAGGCAGCTCAGCACTCCTGCTGCTGATTACGGCCGGTTCCAAGAGATAAACCTTGTGTCTAAAACCTTGATCTTGCAACAGAGCCTGAAATGTGTATTCCATCTAAAATGACTGATTTCTGAAACATTACTTAAATAAAACTAGCGAGTGAGTCACCAGAGATGACTGCATCTTTGCTAATTTGTAAGATCTTATCTAGAACATTTACGCTGAAACAGTTCAAAAGCACAACCCATTTTTCAAATTTTCCATTCTTCTAAAGACTAACAGAAAAACTCACAGAAACACATCCATTTCCATCACATTATTTTGTTTGCCTTTCTAATATTTAGTATTACAACTCAGGAAACCATGAGACTCTTTTGATAGACATATAAAAGTTGACATTATGGGGACGGGATTGTGATACTTTTTGGGGGGATTGTTATACTTTTTATATGGCCACTGGACTCATAGTTTTACTCATTAAGCTTTGGTAACACATTGACAAGAAAATTTTTGATTTGGGCTCACAGAATGAGAAAGATAGCTGTGAAGGGTGGTTATTATTTTTTGTTTTTATTTTGCAGACTTGGGGATTGAACCCAGGGCTTTCACACTGAGCTCCATCCCCAACACTTTTTAAAAATTTTTTGTTCTGAGATAGCATCTTGCTAAGTCACTAGGTTTCCCAGGTTGGGCTTGAACTTGCAGTCCTCAACAGTGCCTTAAAACTCTGAACAGTTTCAATTTAACTAGATTAGGGGCTTTCAAGATAAACAGTAGAAAATGTTTTTTCCAAGATAAGTAACAAAATGCAGCAAATTCTCTTTTCTTTATGACTAAAACTCAGGTAAGAAGCACCTCAAACTTATAACAGGCACCAAAACTACGTACATAGAAATCTCATTGTGACTGCTAAAGGTGGGAGATTACCTTCCCTGGGGCACTGGAGAGTTGGTAAAGGCCTCTATGGAGGAAATATGTGTAGGATAGAGCTGCTGCTGAAGAAGACTACAAAGTATTGCCATGTATTGTGGGTCTCTAACTACTGAACTCAATATGCACCAAAAAAAGGAAATTTTCACTTCATCCATGAATGAAGCCAAAGTCACTCACTGCGATGCAAAAATAACACAAAATGAGTAGGTGAATGGATGGATGGACAGATAGATGACAGGCGATAGACAGATGACATAAACATAGACAGATGATACGTGATAGGTGATGGATGGTAGATAAACATAGATGATAAATAAATAAATGTCACCTAGGTTTTAGCTAAAAGATAGCTATATATCAAAATCTGTTCTGAGGACCCTAGTATGAAAAGAACTTACCTAAAAACAACAAAGAGGACTTTGCTGAACTGCAAATCGTGTCGTTGGAAGAGATATTCCTAGAGCAGGTCAGAGAAGCAGCCTGCTGGGAAACACCCTAGAGAGAGTCTTCCAGTGCACAAGCTCTGGGACTTGTAGGTGACTCCACAGCAGTGTCCCTAAGGTTTTCTAGTTTTCTTAATCTAGGTTTCAGGCTCTAGCACCCTGGTTGTGTATTTAAAGCCCAGGGAGAAGAGACATATCCAAAGCCATTTAGTCCATACAAAGTCACCCTAAGAGGAATATCCTTTGACCACTGGGGCAATAGATGAGCTTGTGCCTCAGTTTCCCACCTGGAGAACCGAAAGGGAGAGAGTATTTGCCAATCATCTCAGACATCTTCGGATTGCCCAATGGCTATGAGGTTTATTGAGCTTTTTATTTCATGCTGCTCTGAGACCTGCAGGCTGGAGAAGTAATGAACACAAAGAGTAGATGAGAGCCAGAAACACTGTCAACACAGAAGCCAAAGGGAGAAGCAAGACGTGCCCCTGAACTTCCATACTGGAGAAGACTCACTGTTCTAGGCTAACTCAGTGTTGGTCATTATCACAGGGATCCAACTGGCTTTCTTTAGGGAAAGAAGTGATGATTTGGGGAGTGAGTATGCCTGGATCCTGAGTAACAATTTCTGTTAAGCCTTTCTACTTCCTGGCTGGAGGCAACTGCCAATCACTGATCTCATCGGGAGTTTCAAGACTGTATCATTTTACAGAATCTGGCTCATTATAGTCATTGAAAAAAATCTAAAAAAAAAAACCTTATTCTTTTCTGCATTTTGTCCATGACATATTTGATATTTCAAAAATAAAATCGTTCAACTAGTTTTCATTTTTATTTCCATGCTGCATAAGGTTACCAACAGTGCATTATCCTATTAAATCCCAACGAACACATTACCTCCTGGGCTGATATGGATCTTGTCATAGAATACTGCACAGGAGAAAGTGATCAAGTTTAGATCCCCTTCAGCCATGCCATGCAAATTGATGAAGGATTTCAAAGCTCTTGGAATTGATCCATTCCTGTAGAGGTGCTCTGTTGAAGAGCAAGGCACCAGATGTCCACATCGACAATCAATGTCCACATTTGGACAGGCAAGAGGGGGGCTTTCTAGCTGGATGAGTGCCTAGCTCTATTCACCTTCTGCAGAGTCAGAAGTAGAGTTGACATCTGGTAGTGATCAGTGGCCTCCACAATGGCCAGATACACAAGCTGTCAAGATGCTTTTGGAGGTCTTTTCTGAACCTTATGAGAGATTGTTTTGCCCTGGACAGGAAAAAAATTCTACTAGTCAGCTTGGAATCATTTTATGTTTGTTTCAGCTACCATAGCACAGTTGGAAGAAGTTGATAAGAATTCTCCTGCCACCTAACACTGCCACTGTACTGGTCATCATCCTGTCACTGAAACAAAATGCCTGACACCCACAGAACAAAAGAGGAAGGTTTACATGGGTCAGTTTCAGTGACCCTAGTCCATGGTTGTCCGGCTGTAACATAGAAATGCTGTGGCAGGAGGACATTGCGTTAGTTTTTGGACAATGGGTGTTTGCCTTGTTTTAGTATTTCAAATTTACTAAGACTTGATATATGGACTGAAAGATAAACTGATCTTGCAAATTTTCATGTGCACTTAAAATACGTTTTCTGTATTTGGGTCTAGTGTTCTAGCAATATCAAATAACTGACATGGTCTATGCTGTTGTTTCAATCTTGCATGCCTTTTCTAATGTTTGAACTTTTAAAAATAGTATTAATTTCTTGATATAGTTAAGACCTTTGTTTCATCAATGTGTTTGCTAAACACATCATACATTTGGTACTAATTTGTTAGAAATTATATTAGGTGTAACAAGTATAAAGATAAAGGATCTCAGATGGATAAATTTGACATGTGAAATGAATAACCAATATGCTGATGCATGATATAAACTCCATATTGTGTCTATATTATGATTTTTGTGGATCTGATGAAGGGCAGACTTTTCAATGTATTATATACTATGGTTTGGATATAAACTGTGTTTGTCTCAAGGTCTTGGAGTTTGATGTCTAGTGTGGTGACACTGGGAGGTAATGGGACCTTTAAGATGAGGGGTGCACAGTTGGTGTCCATTATCACTGGGAGTGTGGTCCTCAGGAGGGGAGCAAGTGGTACTCACCACTTGGAAGCTCTCACCAGAGGTCAAACACTGAGGTTGTCAATCAGGACTCTCAAACTGGGAGCTAAGTAAGCAAACTCGCTTCTTAGAGAAGGTCCCCAGCCACAGGCATTTTGCTATATCAGAGAATACGGGCTAACACATTACATGTGTGACATGCACAGAAGGAGAGTCACATCCGTGTAACACCCACCTGTAGGTAGCAGATCTATCGTTGCTCATTACTTTAAGGATTTTCCATTTTTAGAGAAGTTATTTTGGTGTCTGTACTTGTCAGAAACATTTTTAAAGCTGCTTTAACTTCTCTTGTAATACAAAAGTTATAATACTACAAAGAAAACCTGAGTCACCTTATGTGTTATAATACAAACCAAAGCCACTGCAGTATAAACCAGTGCTCTGTGTTCCTAATGAGACCTGGGGTTTAGAAAGCTACAAAACTCTGACTAAAATGTTCAGATATCTACCTGTAGTGCTCAGTTTATTAACTTGAGCATGCATATTAATTTAAAGTCCGATGAAAATAATATGCAAATATTTAGAAATACCATGAAGGAACTGTATACAGGTATTCCTGGCACAGGAATTATTGAAATTGGTTTCACTATAATCATTAAAGTTGCTCTTTTCTCACCTAACACATTTTATCCAGGGCATCTTGTATTTTGTTTTAAACTGTTAGGCATGATGTAATTTTTTGGTATATCAGATGCTGTCACATGAAAATTTACACTGAGTTACATGTATCATTTGCACATTTAGGGTTTTTGCTGTTGTTGTTGTTTTGTTTTTGTATTTTTGAGACAGGGTCTCTCTGTGTAGTCTAGGCTGGTCTTGAGCTCACTTTGTAGCTCAGGCTGGTTCCCAGCTTGCAATGATCCTCTTGCCTCAGCCTCCTGAGTTCTGGGATTCCAGGCATGAAGCACCATGCCAGCTTTGTGCAGTATTTAAATTGGTTTCTTTTTTATTTTGTTCTGTTTTGTTTTCCTTTTCTGTTAAACTGTGTATACTTGATATTCATTAAATAACCTCCAATAACTTTAAAAATTTTGCCCTAAATAGTACATGTTCAACTATATCCAACAGTTGAGATCATAATTCTAGGAATAACTTCTAAATCTGTTTTAAAATTCTTTGCACCATAAATTGATCTCCGAATTGAGTTTCTAAGCTCCCTAGGTTAGAAGTGGTTGACACCACTTTACACAACTGTGTCCCTCCGACACACTAACTTGTCATGTAATAAGGAGCATTATCTTGGTCCATCTGGACTGCCGCGACAACACACCTTGCACTGGGGAATTTACAAACAGCCCATCTTTGCCTCTCACAGGCCTGAGGCTGGCAGTCCAAGGGCAAGGTGCCAGCAGATTCTGTCTGGTGAGAGCTGCTTCCCTGAAGGTGGTGCCTTCCTGCTGTGCCTTTACCCAGTGATAATCCAACCAACCCCTCTCGTAAGAGCATCAAAGCCTTCACCTCCAGAATGTCCCATTACTTGGCGGAGGTTGGGGTTTTGGAAATGCCCTGAGATGTACACACACAGACGACAGCAGACATAGTAAAAATGACTGCTATTTCTTGAATATTCACTGCGTGCTGGTGGTAGTTTCAAGTCTTTTCTGCGAGCCTACTGTTTAATTCTTTCAGGAACTGAATGGGAAATGCTGAAGAATAGAGAAGGTCACCAGGCTCATCCTCAGGGCCATACGAAAGGTTCTACGAATGGATGGCTTCTTGAGTCCCAGGGCACAATGTGAAATGATGTGTAAGGGTCCTAGTAAGTACCTTTTAGCAAGCAAGGGGGAGGTAGATGCAATACCTCCTCCCTTCACTCGTGCAGTGGTTGGCTTCTCCCTGCACACCTTTCCCCAGGTCAAACCACGTGCACACAGATGGCTCACCTTCTACGTGCACTCTGGTATCTGGCACCCCATGGGGGCCAACTCACTCTGCCCAAGGACTCATTTCTTAATGTTCTTACCAGTGGCAGGATGGGGTTTGCATGCTCTCTTGCTGTTCAGGACCCTCTGCAGGTGCTGGGAGCTGGCCAGCCTGCAGAGGGTTTCCCTTAGGAGGGTCCTAGAGATGCCACGGGCCTCTGCACAAGAGGGAAGGGGGGGTCTTCCCTTAAAAGGAGAAGCAGGACAGCTCTGCCTGAAAACAGAATAGAGAGAGAAGTCCGTGAACACTGGTGAAATAGCCAAGATTAAGGGTCATGAAAATGCCAAAGCCAGAAGTACTTTTAGTGTTTGATTTCTTTGTTCTTTTAAAAACTGTCCCGAACAACGCTCAGCACACTGCGCAGCAGGCTTTCCAATTTCCTCCCTTTGCTTTTGTGGTTCATGCCAACTGTTTGCGTAGACCGTGTCTTTGTGGGCTGCATAAGAATTAATGGACAGTTTGTCAAAATTAAATTCCAGAGATGCACCATGAACCATTTCGTTTCAGCAGATTTGGATATGAGCCTAGAAATCTAGATTTCTAAAATCTCTTTTGGGTGATTCTGATGAGCAATCCAGTTGGAACTCAGGACACAGCCAGATGTGGGAACAGATTATCTCAGTTTGTAGCGAAATCTGAAATCTCATTTCTTTTTAAAATTTTCTTTTATTTTCCCAACTGCGCTGCAATCTCTTTATTGACAAAACTGTATCTTACAACACAGAACCTAGTACAATTCTAATTTTTGCTAATTGAGTTTTGAGGTGCTAGTTCTGAGAGCTCTTTTTGAAGTACCCCAAGGCATACAGAAAAGGTTCTGCCCATAACCCTGCCAGAGCTTCTGAGTCTGAAGGCTTTGGACTCTTGTTTCAACTCCAAACAGCTACGTGGACTCAAGATCTTGTTTAGCAACTTATAATACTACTTCTAAATCTTAACCAAAGAGAATGGAATGTAGTGTTTTTAGGTTTAAATGAGAAGGCTTTGACAGGAAGGTGACTTGAGAAGGTTAATTAAACTTTAAAGAAATCATAAAGCACTGGCTACATAAATAAATACAAGTTGGTTCTTATAAAAAGAGTTAGTACTTCTCTACCACCAAGTGGGCTCCTGCCTGAAATAGGCGGCCACCCTTCAGGGTCGCAGTAAAACTCATGGTCTTCAGTGAAAACCTGGAATGTTTCTCCCCACAGTGGACTTGTGACTTCTGAACCTCTGGCCCATTGGCTAATGCACCTCACTTTTCATGGGCTCCTTTGCTTATCCTGGGCCCAATCTGGTACGGTGCCTTTGAAAAAGAAGGGAGGCATTTTATTGTACAGTTTTATTAGTGGTAACATTACTGATATTTGCATTCCTTCCCTCCTCCAGATACAAACCTCCCCAGAGACACATCTCATGTTTACATAGTTCATCAAAAGCCAGGAACACCCGAGAGATGGAAAGGCTGTGCTGCAGGAACAGAAATGCCTCAGGTTAAAAAAAAAAAAATAAAACACAGCTATTACTGTCATTTAAGCTCAAAACACTCTAAAACCAATGTTAAATGTTTTCCTTTTTTATTTGAGAAATAAATTCATAACCCATCTTATCATTTATGTTTATACAGGTAATCTTTAACTTTCAAATAAGAAAAGAAAAAAATAAATAAAGCAAAAAAAAAAAAACCAGAAATTTTTCAGGGTAGAATTACTCAATACTAATTTTCTTACCTTTTCTGAGGGTCATCAAAAATCACTGCAGGCCTCAGAATGCCTAGGCAGAGTGAATGCACACCAGTGTCTTTCTGTCCAGCTGAGCAGTGGTTACCTCAGATGACAGAAAACTGCTGGGGGGAGTGACTCCACAGCTGACAGGTAAAGACTGACACAGAACTGTGAGCCTCTCTCCCACCCTGTACATGAGGACTCTGTTACCCTACAATGGTGAAGTAGAGGACAAGGGAAGAGGAAAAGTGGAAGAGGTAGAGGAGGAGGCCAGGAGGACCTGAGCTCTCTTAACTCCCACATGCCCATACTCAAGGAAGAGTTATACAGGAGGGTGTGTGCCCAGGGCACTTGGAGGTACAGACCACCACAGGCTGCAAGTTGGAAGCTACCTGTTATGGCTTGTATCTAGCTGTCTGTCCCCCCAAGGCCTCGCATGGTCACAGGTGGGTAGTCTCGAAGTTGACCAGATTAAGGGTATGGTACTGGGATTAGGGGTTTCCCACTATGTGTACAGGTGATGCCAATCAATCAGATTATAGCCTGGAATATCAAGAAGAGAGGCCACTGCTGCCGCTGCTGCTTGTTGCTCCCTGCCTTTTGCCTGCCTTGCCATGAGCTGTTTCTCCTCTGCCGTGTCCCCCCACCATGCCACCTGGCCTCTGAGCCAGTGGACTATGGACTGAAACATCTACAAACTTGAAGCTGTGATAAAACATTTCTTCTTTAACTTGTCAGTGTTGGGTATTTTGTCTCTGCAGCCAGAAAGTAGCTAAGGCAATACCCATCCCTGTATTTCAGGTAGAACTGATGGCCACTCTGTTTATGTGCTTGCAATTATTAAAATTGTCAAATTCCTAGAGATACAAATTAACAAAAAAAGAGACTCAAAAAATGGGACTAAAAAAATAGGAAGTTTGGGCTTTTCTACAGCAAAGAAAATGAATTTCCAAGGGGAAAAAATAATCCTACCCACAAAAGAAAGCTCAGTCTTCAATTCATGAATTCTACAAAAGAGTAAAAGAAAGAATGATCTCACTTTGTTACAAAACTCTCTCCAAAAGTGGTGGAGAAAGAAACATTTCCCGACTCATTCTGTGAAGTCCATGTTACCTGACACAAAAGCCAGACAAAAACATCACAAAAAAGGAAAACTCTAGACCCATGTCTTTTATGAATACAGACACAAAAGTCCTTACCAACTGTCACTAACCCAACTCAGTCACACATAAAATATGATATCCCTCCCTCTGTCACCCCCAGGTTATGTGGGTGGGGCAGCAATCCACCTAGGCATCAATCAGCATCACGCATTGTGTTAATCAAAGACAGAAGCACATGATCACCTTAGCTCAGAGAAACCATTCACCAAAAATCTACACCCATTCACAGCACAAATCCTCCACACACTAGAGCAGGAGACACCTTCCCCAGGGTACACCTGAATCCAAGCACATCTGACCCACTCATTTCTACAATTTCAATGTGCATTAGTTAAAGGTAAAAGTATTTAAAAGTGAATTTGTCTTAAATAGATAAGGAAAAATTCTCTGTGGGCACCCATATTTAATGGTAAGTGTAAATCACATTTAACAGCAAGATGTTACCTGTTTTCCCAGTAGAATCAGAAGCAGGGAAAACCCATGCCTTGCCATTCCTGTCTAAGACCAACCAGATGAAAGCAGGGACATTTGTCCTTCTTATGGGGCAAAATAGAGCCCAGAGCAGTGATAGTGAACCTTTTACAAACTAGGTACCAACCCAAAACCCGCTTTGCGGTGCCCTTTTCCATCCATGCCGCGTCCTAGTCCATCCATGCCTTGTGACAAGGTCCATGGGTGGAGGAGAGTGCTTCAAGGAATCTCTTCTCCAGGAAAAGGACACTGCATGTGGGAATTGGGCGCGGGGATCTTGGAATGTTTTGTACTGATAATTGTAATTTGTGTAATTCACATATGTATATTTTCATGTAATACTCAATATGAAATCGAAAATAGAAACTCCAGAGGAGTTACTAGAAACCCTCTAGATAACCCTTTTGTGAAAGCTAATTGTGAAATTTTACCTTCTGTGAGTAGTATGACAGAGTTTATACAAAAGTTTTAATGAAAGAGCTCATGGAGGAGGATTTACAAAATTCCTGTGAGACAACTGCCCTGAGACACAGGACAGGCAGCCAGAGACGGGCAACTTGGACACATATGTTACGCCACCGGCCGCCTAAGACAGGCACAGGACCAATTGCTGTCCTGCAGGCCTGGTTGGGTTCATATGAAGAGTCCTTGACCCAAGACAGGCGCTGTCCTCACAGGGCCTGCCATACTCCCATAAGTGATAAGGGAGGAGATGTAGGGAGCAGCATGATAGCTTCACAGCTGCCGCTCCATCTCTCCCTCCTGTGGGCATCCGGTGAGTCGGCTTACATTTCCCAAGCTAATTAAGTAACAAGATTAAAGTGTAACAAAGGTGAAAAAAGTTAATTAACACGTATTGTTTAAGATTATCCCTGCCTGGCCCTAAGCCTGGGACGCTTCCTGCCTGGGGTTTAAGTTACTGCCAAAAGTTAGCAAATATATACTCCAGCTTCTAAAAATAAAATAGATTCAGATTCACTCACAGACTGGAGTGCAGTGTCTTCTGTCTCTCACTTGCCGACTCCCTGACCACCTTTGGGACCCCTGAGCCCTGCCGCAGCTGGACTCTGGCACCACTTAGTTACTGTAAAGTGCTAACCCTACAATTTAACCCAAATACTGTTAGCTTGGAAAAAACTCTACATTACCTTATTCTGCCTTAAAAGAAAAGCACAATACTTAAAAGAAACTAAGGATAGACTATCAAAACTTGAAGACAAGTTTGCAATGTGTGATCATGAAAGGAAAGATCTCTTAAAAATAACAAGGAAACAGGCAGTAACAATACAAAGACTAGAACATGACAAGAGAATATACAATTTAAGAATAAGAAAAGTGAATGAAGAAGCAGGAATACATATAGGTGAATTACAAAAGCTATTCAAGAAAATAATTAAGGAAAACTTCCCAAGCATGGGAAAAGAAAATGACATTCGTTTATGTAAGGCATACTGAACTCCAGCCACCTACAACCAAAACAGAGCTATACCCAGACATATAATAATCTAGATACCAGAAATTCAATATAAAAACAGAATGTTAAAAACTGTCAGAGAAAAGAAACAGATTACCTATAAAGGTAAACCCATCAGGATCATGGCTGACTTCTCAATACAGACCATCAGATCAAGAAGAGCTTGGAGCAAAGTATTCCAAGCCCTGAAAGAAAATAACCTCCAGCCCAGATTGATGTACCCTGCAAAACTGTCAGTAGAAATTAGTGGAGAGACAAGATGCTTCCATGACAAAGAGGAAATGCAGGAGTTTGTGACTACCAACCCAACCCTACAGAGAATACTGAAGGACATTCTAGAAAGAAAGACAAAAATACCAGGATTTTAGGAACAGTGGCAGAAAGGCATCAATGAGTGGGGCAGCAGTAGAATGAAGGAGAAAACTAGACAAACAAAGGCAGAAAAATAGCATAGCAGAAATGAGGCAGAGAAGGATAACTAGAATCTCTAACACTGATGGCCTTGATACACTATATTGTTAATAGTGCACCAGGATTTAAAACTCACATTATTCACATTACTCTGCTTAGATGTATTATATTCTGTTCCAGTCATTCTACCTGTACTAGAATTAAGGGCACAGACAGTAATCTCAAAAATAACAGGACATAGTACAGTAATCATCCTTAATTTCCTATTAACTTAATCTAAAGCCCTGTGAAACCTACACTGTTTTACCATGACTGATCATAATTGAATCTGGTTTGTTGGATTGCGGTTTTGTATTGATAGATTTTATTCAAAGCTGTTATGATTGATAGTATCAAGTCTGAGAGTATAGGCAACTGCACTTAAGATGACAAGATACACCAGAATATCCACTCTGGTTTGATCATTAACTGCCTTTGAAGTTTTATACTGTCCACAATGTTTTATTTTTACTAATATTGTTATGTACTGCTAAATTCAATTATACTGCTATATTCAGTTATGCCTGATGATATAGACAATTCTATTGAAGATAACAAGAAACAACACAGTAATCATTGTAGATCACCTTATACTGTGGTTTTATATGACTTTTTGGTTTCATGTTTTTATAGGAACTTGTTTTGTTTTATCTTGCTATTTTGTTTTTCCCTCTAATACAGAAAGGATGGAAATACATGTAGAGACTCATGCATGCATAGCTTGTTGTATTGTTTGAATATCTACTTTGTGTGCTTTAATTTTGTAACTTGAACAACTATTTCTAAGAGGACAATATGTAATTTATCAATTAGTGATTTCTTACTGTTTATCTTTGTTTTTTGAAATTCTGTATTATCTCCACCCTTTACATGCTTTTGTTTCTCTTTAAATAAAATTAAAAAAAAAAAGTTCCATGAGAAGACTATGGTAAAAAAAAAAAAAAAAAAAAAAAAAAA